>CAJNDS010002170.1:0-253797 GCA_905221605.1 Symbiodinium natans | reverse complement strand
AACCCTAACCCCTTAACTCTAAAAGCTCGACATTCAGCTTGGAGTGCGCCGCCACTACATAAACCCTGCAAGGACATCAGGGTTTCGAGGTGGTATGAGCTTCGGAGTGTATACGTTCGGCTTAGGGGGCTTAAGAGTGTTATTTGGGGTTTGGGGCGGCTTAGAAGAGTTTAGTTTAGGGTTTAGGGTTTAGGTGGGGTGGACCGCACTGTGACGGAACAGCCCGAGACGACAAAGCTGCCTGCACGCGTGCGGCAAGTGTGGCCAGCTGCGTGCGCAGCACCGTTACCTGCCAAACGGATCGACTCATGGGTTTAGGGTTTTTGGGTTAAGAGTATACGGGGTTTAGGGTTTTGGGTTTGGGGCCCGCCAACAGCCAGACAAGCGTGCCTCTGCCGCACGCTGCATCTCGGCCTGATATCGGCTCAGCCTACATAAACCCTACAGGGACCCCCTTGCTGTACCACCTTCTTGGTAGCCCAGTAACCATATTACAAGAAGGGTACCCTAAACCCAAAACCCTAAACCCTTTTTGGTACTCATTACTATAAGGGAACCCATAACCCAAAAAGGGCACCTGGCACCTTTCACCCTTCTTTCGGGCTCGGGTCCAACCCTAAACTCTAAACCCTAAACCCTAAACCCTAAACCCTAAACCCCAAACTGGAGGCGCCGGCTTGCAAACCGGGACGGGCCCCAGTGTTTCCCAAATCGAACAGAAAGACTAAATGGTCTGCCATGGTCGCCTCTTCACAGTGCTGCCCAACCCGCTGAAATGCATGCTGCGGTGTGCATCTACCGAAGCCTAGGAAAGTAGAGCCCCCCACGCACGACCCTCTACCAAAAACGAGTCAACGAGCGTCCCCCGAACATGTGAGGAGATTGACATTGACATTGCAAGCCCGACCCCAGAGGCGCTCTCTGAGGCCCCGGCCTCGGGCGCAGGGTCGCGGATGAGCGCCGGCAGCTCCCAGCTATGGCTATGAACCAAAACGGTCTGTGGCGGGCAGTGGGAAACGTTCTCGTGTTTTCTATGCCAAAAAAGCTGTTTGCTTCCCGCTTGTTGATAGAGCTCGCTTCTCTAAGCCCACATAAAACCATACCAAATTGCCTTTATAGACCCAGTATAGAGGCACTCACGCCGTGTGCCTGGTGCGCGTGGGAGATGCCCGGCAGCCCCAGACCCAGGATACCATCGAAGGTGGCCAACGAGATGCCCTCTTGCGAGGTTGTAGGGTCCGGGGAGCTAGTTTTGGGGGGTTGGGTTTGGGGTGTTGAGGGAGTTGCGGCTTGTGGAGGAAGACAATGGCACGCATTGGCGCATGCATTCGCCTCGCCTTGCACTTGTTGGTGGCACCCGAGCTCGCCTGGCAGAGCGTCACCTCGAGCTGAAGCTCGTGGTCGTCGTCGTCGATCTTGAGGCATGTTTCAGCCGGGCGAAAGCCTCAGTGAGAGCACCAAGGCCCAACAATACGATTTGTTGCGGCCCAGATTGGGTCAGAAAGAGACACCAAGACCCCACAGTACGATTTCTTACGCGACCCATCGAGCACCGCTATTGTGAGCCACCCAGCCGTTGCGAGCCAACGAGCCACCGCCACAGCCACGGAGCTGCCAATATAGTAACCCACCAGCCCCCAACCCACCAAGACACTGCGAGCAACTGAGCGCGGGGCCTGCTGGATTTGAATTCATAATTCAAAACAGCGCCTCGCGATCTCGAGTTCGGTTTTCGTAGGGGGTGAGAAAGTCCATCGGGTAAGGGGGCTAAACTTATCTTTTTTTATGCTTTCCGGTCTATGATATTTTCTATTTTGTGATTTGGGGAGTATTTTGTATGGGGATTTGCCTATGTTTTCAAGGCATTTCTGATTACAGGGATATTTTTATGAACATAACTTCAAGATATTTGTTACCGTCATCTAAGAGGAAGTTGAAAAACCTCAGGTTTTTGGGAGATGAGTCGGCTGCCATGCCAACGGAGGGAGATCAACTGATTCAGCTTCAAGACCCTCAGTGAACACGCCCCGCAGGGATCCAAGGCCCTACACCTCAAATTGGGGATACTTTGAGACCATCGGCCCCGGAATCGCACTCTGAGCCAAAGGGGTTCACTGTTCGTGGCTGAGATTGGCTGAGGGTGGGCTCCGGGCTCAAGAACTCTAACCATGTGCCTTGCGCGTGACGCGGATGCAGCAGCGGCAGCAGGTCAGCTTCGTGAAGATAAGGAGCAAGGTCCCCCCTGCGAATGATGCGGGATTACATATTAAGGGGGTTGAAGGTGAAATCTTGCCAACAATGTCAAAGCAGATTTCGGTGGAAGAGCGGCTCTCTGCTACCGATCTCTCCGCGGCTACCTGCAACCATCATACTGGTAATGAATAGGCTACCTGACAGCCTGGGTGTGGTAAGCCCATCAGAGGTAGCAGCGCCAAACAGAGCTCACCGATCCTCACATCGATGTGCTCTCTGTCGTACGTGATTTATTGGTCCTTTAGGGTTTAGTTAATTAGGGTGGAAGATTTAAGGGTATTATAAATAGCGCTCTCTCAAAGGCCTTCACACTCAGGACGGTGCTGTTGCCCTGACTCCCCTCCAGCATGGCTCTCTGTGGACTGAGGCTGTCGCAGACTGCTCTGTGAGGGCCTTTCGGAGAGCAGCTGAGCTCAGAGTTTGGCAACAGGCAAAAAAGCCGAAGCTGATTTCTTTATGAAGGTGCTCTGAGTGTAGGATGTGTAGATGCACCCAACCGGTAGCAGGAACAGCTGTCCCGGCTGTCCCCTCTACCCCCCGCCCTCTATCCCCCGACCCCACCCGGCGTCGTGCGTGCACATGAGCCATGAAGAGCCATGAAGAGGCAAGCTGCACATCACTGCTCGGTTTCCTCGGTTTCGCCTTCTCACCAAGCCGCATGCAGAAGGCCAACAAAATACGGCCTGTCAATGCCAGCTGGCTGCCAGTCATGCCACAGCTCTTGAACTCCAAACCCACGACGTGCGACATCCGAACACAACATTTGCACTTAAGCCACTTAAGCCTAAATTTTAAATCATCCTTTCAACCTGGGTTGCCAGGATTGCCAGGCCTAGAGCAGCGGAGAGATCCTGCGCTTCGTCGTGTCTTAAAAGGCTCTTGCTAGTGGCTCTTGTGCTGGAGTCTACACACATTTACACAGAATTGACATACATCTACACAACCTACACAACGCCCAAACGCACATTGTGTCGCTTGCAGGAGCTCTGCAAGTAGCTGCAGGCTCCTCCCACCAGGGCCACTGAGCCGTTCTGCAGCTGCAACCTTAGGTGGCTTGACACGCGGTCCGCGGTTGGATGCACAACCCTATGTCTTGACAGCAATCAAGAGGCCCCGATACAACGAGCTCTCAAACTTGGAAGTGATCAAAAGGACATGCAAGACATCTCGCTAATCCTGTGGCTTAGAAAAGAACTGGGCAAGGGCTTTATAGAACCGACTAGGAACAGATATGAAAGTGATACTGACGGAAATGACATAGGAATCTTGTTACTCTGTGTAAAGCTTCGGCAAGGGGCCTCTGGCCTCCCCAGGCGCGACAAGCGTTTGATGCAGGAGGTGGGTCTGGAACATATTGCCTACTACTTGACATGGACGTTGTTGGCTGGCGAGCACCCTGTACACTTCGCAATTGTCCATTCTCTCTCACGGCGACTCATGATAGGAAACGAACAAACACAGTCGGATCACTTTCGATCCTCCCATCGGCCCCCTCCCCCTCCCCACCTCCACGGCCTCCCCCCCAAGCTGCAGTCACGCTGCACGCCGGGAGTCCAGGAGCAAAACGAGCCAGGACCTTACTTGGGGGCGAGGGCACCATGAGCTTCGATGGGCTTGATGAAACCCTAATCTTCACTACACCCTAAGCTTTATAAGGCCCAGGGTTTCGGGGGAGTCCACAGTTTGGGGAGTTACCCGGGTGGCGGGCGTAACAGGAACCAGTGTCCGTCGAAACAGGAACCAAGTTGCAGAAACCAGCCAGACTGTAACAAGAACCGCTCAGAATTGTAACAGGAACTGGGTGGGAAAGCAACTGGAACTGAGGGGGGGCGTAACAGGAACAAGCGGGGAAGCGAGACCGCTAAACCTTCAAGCCTAAACCTAAACCCTATAGGGCTGAGGGTGCAACTCAGGGCACTCGCTTGAATCACCCAAGCAGAGAAAACAAAGGGCTTCGGGGGGCTGAGGGCTTGGAAGATGAGGGGCCCTCGCGCAAGTCACGTGGCCACCCATGTAAACAATCCACCCGTGGCTCTGCACTACTCATGGCACCCAGGTCGAAGATGTCATTTTTTCTGTTCGCGCTGCCAATCATGTAGGTCACGTGCCACCCAAACCAGGATTGGGCTCAGACTTTGCAGGTTAGACAGACGCCATTTTCTTCACGGCCGGGACCTTGAACACACCGTTGCGTGCACACGGCCCAAGGGGTCCCCAACCCAAATCCACCCCTTGCCAAGGAAGTACTCCCAAGAATCCCATGAGGGCTTGTGTTCGCCCACCCAAAAAAATTTAGATCCTTAGGCCCCCAGTTCCTGTTACAGCGTGGGCTGGTTTCCGTTACAGAGCCCCCTTGGTTCCTGAAACAGCATTTGCCAGTTCCTGAAACGATCCCAGCCCGGTTCCTGCAACATTTTCTCCTGTTACAGCCCACCGGTTCCCGTTACAGATTTTACTCGAGCTACCCAAAGCTCCTTCTCAGATGCGAAAGAGCTGTCCCCGGGTAGTTTAGCTGAGGCCACCAGCACTTTGATGTAGAGGACGCCGCCATGGACTCGGAAGTTGCGCAGGCTCAGCCTTCCGCCACAGAGCCCTAAGGCCCTACTCAAGGGCCTAAACCCTGTGCAGGGGCCTGTAAGACTGATAAGGCCTGATGCAAACCCTATACACAGCTCGGCGATTAGAGATATCAAGTTCCTAAATCTCACAAAAACCGGAAATTGTTGAAGCCTGCAAGTTGGTAAGTTGCCTTGGCGGTCTGCCACGACGTTCTGTGCTAGATGGGATCTCTGTCACAACAGGCTTATCATCGACAGTTCTGTCAGCGCAGCAGAGCAGGCTGTGCAGCAGGTGACTCAACCGAACATAACCGAACTTCGACAGGTGCCGACCTATTGCTGAAGCTCTGCACTTGTCGAATGCTGACGTTCGGAGCGTCGGTGCCTTTGCCGAGAAGAGGCACATTGGGCAATTGGGGCTCGCATGTGCAAAACATGCGAAGATCTGAGACGTGAGGGTTTGCAACCGCGTTTGCTCATGCGACCCACATGGGCCCAAGGACTCCCATACCCACACTATCACAGCCACAGGAAGTGCCCGATTAGGCGTCCCAGCCATCCCAGCACCAAAGTTCATCACCGCCTCAGCGCACCATGTTGACTTAACCGAGAGGATGTCGATCAGAGGCATTCGGAGCAAATCCTATCAAATCCTATTTTGAATCCTATGACGCCGTTTCCTGTGGCCCTCGCTCGGCGTCGTGGCAGCAAAGTAGAGCTTGTCCTGGTCCAAATCCAGAGCAAGCGCTTCATGCGTTCGTCCCTCACTCTGTATCAAGTACTCAGCCCCCTCAGCACGACAGTTTCCATCAGAATCCAACAGAGTGCATGATTTGTCTTACAAGTAGGATGCGTCCAAAAGGTCAAACGAGCATCAAAAAGAACCAAAATCATGGCCAGAGGCCCGACCTCGAACTCGGTGTACCCGCAGGCACTGGAAAGAACGCTGGACTGAACCTCAAGATTCAAGCACAAGGGCGCAAACAAGAAGGAGCCAGCTTCAGCATTCGAAGAGACCCTTTCAACTTCATCTTTCTGCCAGTTCTAGAAGTGGCTGAATGGAAAGACACACACACAGAGACGCAGACAAACACCCAGAGCCCCAAATCCAGGAGGAGGAAAGCACTTGCGTAACAGCTTCCACACAAAAAAACCTTTGCCAACCTTGCGAGTCCCCAACTCACAGAGATATTTAGTCGTTTGCAACAAATGCAACCAGCAATCACATCACAGCAATCCGAAACTGGAGCTCCCCTGGTGCTGCCAAGAGGCCACTTGCGTGACAAAGCCAGGTTCGGACAAGTTGGTGGCCACAAGTCCTGCTCACAACTGCGAATCTAATGTTGCACCCGCTGCGCGACAGTGTGGTTTTTCTGGACTCAAGGAGTCCTTCTCAGTCAGGCCCGGCTTGAACCCGAGAAGGAGAGCAAGAGGCCGGCAAACCTGAATGGCACCGAATCAAACCGAACATAAAGACACAATGATACACAATGTAACGTTCGGCTGCCCGAAGCCGAGGCTTCTCTTTGTAGGCTTTTGCGGAACGCCCAACAAAGAGCTTGCAAGCAACCTAAATGGGAGATGTTGTTGGCAAGCGAAAGCCTTGGCAGAGGAAGTCGACAAGCCAACCCACTGCTGGCCTCACGATTAAGATGTGGGGCCTACCAGGTAAGCCGGTATCGTGGGGCCTTAGTCAGGTTTAGGGAATTTTGGGTTTCGGAGGCCAGGTTGTATCCCAGACTCTTACAGGGGAAGGGGGGATCTGTAGGCATTCGGAGATCTCAATTGGTCTCTTCCATACTGTTAACTACCGCCAAAACACCCTCGCCATGAACGAGACATGACTGGTGTTGAACAGCTTGCACACGAACACCTCCAGGCAATGTGACTTCAGGGCCGAGGCGATCGCCAGATGGAGGCGTCCTCAAGACGGATCCTGCCAAAGCTCCTGAACAAAGCCCCTTCGCCCCCTTCCCCCCAAACAAAAAACGCAAATCGACACCCCAAAATTCAGACCTCCGTTCGGTGAGACACGTGGTACACCACGCTGAAGGCGGTAGAGGACAATCCCAATTGCCAAGTGCCTCCAAAGAGAGCTTTCATATGGTCTGGGGAGCAGGGTTCCTAGAAACATTCATTACTCTCGATAGTCCTACAGGATATTTAATTTAACAATTCCTCCGACCTTCGGAGCGGTGGGATGGCTGTACTCGTTCCATCAGGACACAGGAACTTGCAGATTGCCAGTGTCTCCTTTACTGGGTTGCGGGAATATCCAGGCTCTCCACACCTTTTTTCAGAAGGTACATGTGTCACGCATATGAGGATTCTGGCTGCTGGGACTTCAAGGGAAGGAGTCCGCGGGGCTCCAAGGTTTGGGGTTTAGGGCCTCGGGTACACTGTCTACGCGAAAATCCCTAGAACCTCAAAGTCGAAAGCCACAACTGCCATACACATACAAAGCTCCCAAATGCCAAGCCCTAAAAGGATCCTGAAAACCAAGCCCCTCAGGTTTCATTGAGGCCTATAGGGTTGATGCAAAAGGTTCGGGGACGTGCTTTGCAGAACGCTGAGCCAACTGATGCTTCCTTTGAGTTTTCTGACTCCTCGAAATCCCCTGGGCACCCAGGATCCAAGAGCTGTAGGGCACCCAGGAGCCCTCAAAAGCTCTGCAACTTGGAGTTAAAAAAAAAGCGTGAACTTCTTACACGCTGAAGCTGTGAATCCAAGCTTGGAGTGCCAAAAGTCAGAAATCCTCTAAGATGACGAAGGCAAAGCCCCGAAGCCCAAACCCCAAACACAAAAGGCCCCCGGCGCAAAAACCCTGGAACTACGGCCAAAGCCCCCAAGCCATAAAACGAGCTGGGGCTGGTGCTAGATTCATGCCTGCTTGGCACGAGGATGAAACAGGATAATCAGTCAGACAAAGAGAGTGAGACTGGACTCCGTTGACTCCCTTCATCTGAAAACGAACCAAAGAAGAAGCCGATGACAAACTCACTGCAAGGGAGGGCCCTCACTCCGTGGAACGTCCGACCTTCTCCATGAGCCCCCAAAAAACATGCCTGGGACCTTCTGGCCCAAAGAATGCAAAAGATGATTAAAGATCAGCAAAACAATGACAACACCCTCGCGAACAGGCGCACAAGCAATGATTGAAGCCACTCTGCACCACGAGTTCTCTGAAGTTTTGAACAGACACTGAGCCGCGCGCATGCGTTCAAAGGCGGTCCGCCGAAGGGCCAACACCTGCGAATGGTCGCCGGCTTCATGCTTCATCGTGCGTCCTATAGCTAGATCTGGGCTGAGGAATGTTGTAGCGGCCAGCATTGAATAGCCATAGACTTCACCCAAGGCCTCCGTAGCCCATACACAATCCATGCCTCCACCTTCGAGGCCGCGGAGACCGTGGCAGAACGCACGGTCCTTTCTAGAAGCGCCTCAAAGAAAGTCGCACTAACACACCAATCAGTGTAGAACCAGCGCAAGAGATAGTGCCTTTTTGAGGCGATTTCAGAGGGGCGGGGGAGGGTTGGGCGGGCCTCGCTCTAAAAAGTTCGACCTAGCCAGAGCATGCCATGAAACCAAAAGAATCTTGCATCTTGCCGATTCCCACTCTGGTCTGGGTGGGAGCTCATGCTGCAGCGGCTCATCCGAACTCCGGCCGGCACCTTCTCTCCGAACATGTCTCTTGTGTAGCAGCGCTTGCACTCCTGCGAGTCCATATGGTCAAAAGTAGTGCATCTGTCTTTAAGAGGGGAGGAGCGCTTGCGTTGAAGCCCCGTCGTTCTCCTGGATTTCCCTGGTCGTCGGTCGACCCGGTTTCCACCGTCACCACCTAAGCAATGGCACTCGGGGGCCCTTCTTTGCAACAAGTCGCAACGCACTCGACGTGCCCAACTAATTACGTTCCACGACAGTCGCGTGTGCTGTTCTCAGTCTTTGCGCGTTTTTCCTGCCCGTTGAATCGAAGCGGAAAGCCCTTGCAGGCGCCGAACGCAGGTGCCCTCCAGGACCACGTACAACCTGAGGAGGGCACGCAGCACTAAGTTACCTGCTGGGCGAGCGGTACGAGTAGAAACTGTTTAGGGCCGGGCTGATCTAATGCAATTTCAACACATTTCAACCCGAGCTGGCAGAGGATCTTGGCTTGTAACTTGCCTTGCTGGCTTTTGGACCTTTGGACCTTTAGGCATTTGGGCGCGCCACTCCGAGCCGGACTCACCCTGGCGGACGATGACCTGCAAGAGCAAACCGCATCGTGCAATGTGGAGATCATCGAAAAGTCGATACAGCACAACATCACCTTGACAACCCGCTCAACATCTAGGATCCCTGAAGCCCATATTCGAGGCCTCACCCTCTTCGAAGCACTTCTTTTCCAACCTGGGAGGGGGGGGGGAGGAGCAAATCAGCTTTGGAGCACCCTTTTTGCGCACCCCTAAACCCTATAACTATAACCCTATAACCCTAAACCCTAAACCCTGCACTCGGAACAAGGCAGTGGCTTGCTTTGCTTGCCCTGGATCTGAAGCCCCTGGCGCATCTGCCAGCTGAGCGATCTCTTCGTCATCGAGCCTGAGTGTTCAAGGCCATTAAAGAATGCCGCTTAGACCACCCTGAACTGTGCCAACGAAAAAGGAAATTTCTGAGCCCGACGCGTGCGATCTGCTTTTCGCGCCTGGTGGTATTGCATGTGGCCTTTGCAACTGAACTCGACAAGATTGAACCATCCGATGCCTGCATCTTGAGACGCTCAGCTTCTTGAACAGATGCAGGAAATTTTCAACACTGACACCGATCCCAAAATCACAACAAAATCCAGGAAGGTCCCAAAAGTCCCGGCAAACCAAGGCAAGCTCCGCCGAAGTTGGTAGCTGGGATGGGGCGCACCCTGGCGCCTGTTCCGGGCGCTGATTTTTGCTTTGTTAACAGGTTTTTACGTTTCGGGTTTTGATTGGCAGCCGCTTTTCCTTTCTTCGTTTAGGAATTGGGTTCCTTCAAGAATTCAGGTCTGAAAGGTGTTGTGCTTTAGTTGCCACCTGCAGGATGGGAGTAAAAGAGCTGTTCCTCTGCCTTCTATTTTCAAACATGTCGGAGCTTGTTGCGAAGTGATGCATGACAGTCATCGGCCCACGGCTGTTCTTGGAACCAAAAATAACGAGCACCCTCCTGCACAAAAATTCCCGAACCGCCCGAGCGCAAAAGTTGCGATCTTTAACCCGATTTGTAGCGAATGCTACAAACATTCGTCTCGCAGCTCTCATCATGAGTCCAAACCGTTCAGAACCGTGATGTGCGTTTTTATGCAAACAACGAACACGAAGAGACAAGGCTGTCAGCCGCCCTAACCCCCGTGCCTCTGCATAGCCCATTAGCAGCCATGGCTTGCAGGATTGCGCAGGCTAAGAAAATGATATGGCTGGGGTAGAAAAAGTCTCGTTTTCTCTGATTGATCTCTCAGGGTGCGACAATGTCCGAGCTTCGCTGGCTTCTCTACCGTGTGCGCGGGATCGCCTGCTTAAGTCTCTCGCAGAGCCGATTATAAGTCTAGCAGCGGACCCATCATGAAGTGCCAAACGGCTTGGAAGTTTTGTGGGATTCACGCGGCGTACTTCGAGGCTATCAGAAGCAAATTGACTCAAAGCCCAGCAAGCCCCCTTCACAACGTCGATCACGAAATCTGCTGTTTGAGAGCCTCGTGTTATAATCTGCGGTCTGCAGCCCTCGTGGTGTTTGGGCTTGGATTGGCGTGCGCGCTCTTTAATCCGGCGGGTGTGTATCACAACTGCCCCACGCACATCTAGCAGAGCAATACATTGATGCCTCAAGGAACCAAGCTGTTGCATGCCTGGTGACTCGGTGACCTGCAAGACGGACACTTAGGTACAAAAAAACGTAGTTTTGCACGGGCGTGTCGCAATCAAACTCAAGAACCAAAAAACCACGCGACGTGATGAGCAGGGTGATGCTTGGATGCAGGGCTGGACATCAGGCTACGTCGGAAGTTGGGGTTAATCGCTCGTACCGCAAAGATGCCACAACGTTGAAACTTGAGCGCGCAACTCATGTTTGCCAGACCCTGCTTGCAACCATTAAGACTCAAAACGTTCCGATGACATTCTATCGGTGTAGACCCGGAAACAACAGAAAAATCATTGCCTTAGCAAGTTGCCGTGCGCAAAAGCGCTGCCGGCATAGACCCCCAAGCAGTGTACGACCACTTCAAGAATCTTCCACGAGAGCGCACGTCAGCAACACGCCAGGACCTCTGCAAGAAAATTCTAAGATGACCCCAAAAAGAATGTGCTCCCACCTCGATCCCGTGCACCCTTGCAGGATTGAGTCGCTCCGCGTTGCGACGACGTATAGCGGGGACGCACCTTGCTGACATTAACTCTCTCTTGGACTGTTGCATGGGCTGCCTTCATGCGTCCGTCGTCTAAGCGATGTGCATTTTCCGGGGTTGCAAGCAGCGCTCTCACCTCTGCCTCGTGGTCCTGATCCTGGCGCGAACTGCCGTCTCTTGAGGGTCGCTTGTTGGTCTTGAGTGAGCCTTGGAGTGTTAAGTTTCAACACTTGTGATGCTAAAACACCAGTTTCAGGCATATTCTACACCCCAACAGTTGGGGGTCGAGAGCGCAGGCGCCACGATGCGAAAAAAACACATGCGGTTTGGACGCCGTCCGATGTCTGCGGGCTCTCCGTCGGATATATGCGCGTGCTGCGGGGTCCATCTGCCAAATGCTTCTGAACGTCGGAACCTGGCAGTGCAAACACAGCTCGAGGAAACATTCCTTTTCCCACGGTCGATAGCACTCACGTCTGGTAGCAGCATCTGATCCAAACCACCGGGCCTCGCAGGCTGCTTCGTTGGCGATTTCCCTTCTCTAGTTAACCCTACTCCATCCTAAATCCAAAGCCCGCCCATTTGCTTGAGTGCTGGGGAGCTGCACAGGTCCCTGGAGATTCTTGCGGTCATTGAGGCTCAGGTTGAGGGATCAAGTCGACGGTATCCTGAATCAACCCTAACCCCTTAAGCCTAAAAGCTCGACATTCAGCTTGGAGTGCGCCGCCACTCCCTCAGGGCATGTTCCTCTTGAGCATTTGTTCGTTGCAGTTGTTGGTGTTTCAGCGATGGTAGGCCCGCCCCGTAGCTGCTACAGTGGAGCACATGGAACTCCTCGGTCGAACATCATGATCGATTTCTTGCCACCAAAAGCGAGCTGAGGGGAGGGGGGGGGGCGGCTGTTCAAAAGTGATGGGGCTGATGAAGATGACACCAAGATAGCTGAACTCAGGTTAAGGGTCGGACGATGCTTTTGTCGGAAGATCTGGGCTTTGTGCAAGCGAGACCTCCTTGGGCACTTGTTTCAGATTGATCCCTCTTTGGGATTTAGGGTTTGAGGGTTTGTGGGCTTTTAGCGTTTAGGGTTTTGGGCCGAAAGGGCCCAGTCAAGGCGTTGCAAGCGCCCAGGAGGATGCCAACATTAAGGATCGGATTGCTTGAGGAGCTGAGCGAGGCCAGGAACCCCGGTTTGCATTTGGTGAACTTGACCCTAAACTCTAAACCCTAAACCTTAAGCCCCTTAGACAAAAAACTACAGCAAGCTCTGGTGGGCTTACGACCAGAACTCCCGGATGCTTCGGCAACCGAAACCATCAAGAAGCGTCTAGGACTCTACGAGACTAGGGGACTAGGGTTTCGGGCTTCGGGTTTGCGTTTGGGCTGGGGGTGCAAGCGAATCTGTAGCTTTGTTTGCACCTACAGCTTCGGAATTCATCTTACATCCGCCCAAACAGAGCAGGAAAACAAAAACATCAGACTGCAGGTCTACAGCGTCCCAGGCAAGCCCTCTCGTAGGCTACTTGAAGCTTGATATGCCTCAACAAATCTCCAGATGCTGAGGATGAAGGATGCCCTAACCCCAAGTTCCAAAACCTCCCTAGGCCCTTACACCCTCAACCACTCAAGCCCTAAACCCTAAACCCTAAGCCCTACTTACTGTAAACCCCTCAAAGCCTCAAGCTTCACACAGTGCGCCCATCTCTGGTCTCCTCCAACAGCGGCCTAAACAAGCGCTGGGTGCTTCGACGTGCTACGCGCACTCAGCGGCCCACCAACCCCATGTGGTGGGTGGCCTTGTGGCGGCGTGAAGTTTGGGGAGCTCAAGTTTAGGGTTCAGGGGTTTAGGGGGTTTAAGGGTTTAGGGTTTCGGGTTTAGGGCACACCGCCATGAATTTCTTCAGTAGGTTTTCATTTGACGAACTCACTGCCTAGGTTACAGCCAAATACTAAAGGCCTCCTCTGAAAGCGAGGGGCATCTTCCGCCCTGAACCTGAAACTCTTTTCACCGAAGCCCTGAACTCGGCTCTCAAGAAACGCTGTGGATCCTTACAAGTTGCAGCTTGATTTCTTGGGGTTCCTGAAGTGAAGCCGGAGTAAACACCCTGAACGCTAAGCCCCAAACCCCTAACCCTTCGCGCCTGAACCCTAAACCAATAACCCCTTAACCCTTAACCCTAGACCCCTAAACCCCCCCTTAAGGAAGGTGATGGCTTTGAAATGCACCTCAGGCTCCTCCCAGCTGCCATCGACAATTCCCTCAGAACTCCGATGCCCTAACCCCAAACCCTAAAAGCCAAAGCCTATTACTAAGCCGTAAATCCCTAAACTCTATAAGCCCTTAAAGCCCTAAACCCCTAAACGCAAAACCCATACACTATATAGACCTTCAACCCCCTTAACCGCTATAAGCAAGCGTAGGGAGCTGGCCGAAAAGTGTCCTGAATCCGCTGTGAGTGGCGACCTGCGCGGCTGGAGACAGGGAACTCTTTTATGATAAATGTCCCTACCCCCGCCAGGTTTAGGGTTTAGGGTCATCCCTGCCCCCCCCCCCCCCCCCCCCCCCTACTGGGCTTAGGGTGTAGGGTACGACCCCGTTTTTTTGGTCTTGGCCCTTTTTTTGGCGGGGTGTGTCCTTCCTCTCATCCCCGAATCCTGAGCCCCAAACCCTAAACCTCCAACCCCAAACTCCAAACTCCCCACCAAGCGCGGCATGCACAAGGGCCGCCTTCATTCCACCGGTGCCTCGCCCCATTTGTGGTTGGCCTTGGTCGAACGGGCATCAAGTATACTCTGTCTGACATTGCGTGACTGAGTTCCACAGAGCGGCCCTTGATGGGCTGCCCAATCTGGCCAATGCCCATGCCACCAGCCATTCCGCTCATGCCTGAACAGCAAGCCCCAACAGCAACAGCTTTTTCTGGTCCCTGGGTGAGGCTCAGGCCACTAGGGTGTGAACCATTCTGCATTTCCCCAGCCTGTCCAGAACACTTGACGCTTACAAGCTCGATTGAGATGCTCGGAGGCTGCCCACAAACTCCCAAATCCCCAACCTTATGCCACCAAACCTCTAACTTCCAAAGCCCCCCAAACCCTAAGCCCCGGGCATTGCGCGGCTGCATCTGCCCCATCTGGCCCATCTGCATCTGGCCCATGGGCTGGCCCCTGCCCATCTGGCCCATTTGGCCTTGGTCGAACGGGCATCAAGTATACTCTGTCTGACATTGCGTGACTGAGTTCCACAGAGCGGCCCTTGATGGGCTGCCCAATCTGGCCAATGCCCATGCCACCAGCCATTCCGCTCATGCCTGAACAGCAAGCCCCAACAGCAACAGCTTTTTCTGGTCCCTGGGTGAGGCTCAGGCCACTAGGGTGTGAACCATTCTGCATTTCCACAGCCTGTCCAGAACACTTGACGCTTACAAGCTCGATTGAGATGCTCGGAGGCTGCCCATGTATGTGATTTTGATATCGCGCCAGAATTGCGTTGTTGGTCTAGCTTCCTGATGTCCAATCTACGTCACGCGTGCAACAGAGCGATTTCAATAAATTCGAGCCCAACCCCGAAAATTTCGTCCACTACGATCCAGCAGCAACCCTAAACCCTAAACCCTAAACCCTAAACCCTAAACCCTAAACCCTAAACCCTAAGTAAGTCTGTGCGCCTTGGTGCAGCTGTCAGGTTGCACGAACGGATGCTTCGGAACCCTATGCACAGACACGAGAACGACCATCAAGCCAAACAGTCTCAATACCCGAGACCTGAGGCGCATGTATTCCTAAAAGACTAAACCCTGAACTCCCAGACAAGATCAGCTGCCTGCACGCGTGCGGCCAGCGACTCCAACGATGTTAGCAGGACGGCCTGCGAGGGCTCCGCTGAGTTTTGGGGGTCGAGCAGTCAGGATTCCCTAAGCCCTATAAACCCTAAACCGAAGGCTAGAGGGAGTCAGGTTCAGAGGGGCAAGTGATGTGTCGTATTGAGATAAAGCCTACCAAAAACCACGCGGTCACCCCAGCCATGCAGTAGAAGGGCGTGTGCTCATGAAGTCCCGTCCATCTACGGCCGGCTGGTACGGTATCAAAGAAACATTGAATCTCTGAGCCAAGGATTACCTGGCTACCTGAATCACACATCTCACCAAAACTCTCCTGAAGCTGCTCATCAGAAGCATGTCTGCCATGCCCATAAGGCGTCAAGCCTTTATGAGTACCGGCTTGAACCCTAAACCCTAAACCCTAAACCCTAAACCCTGAACCCTTCTGTGAGTTGGCACCCAACGAGCACGCACATCGCAGCAGCAGGCAGCAGCACTCATCGTCATCATCGTCATCATCGCCACCATCACAACTCTGATTTCTGCTGTGACTTCTTAAAAACTCTTGCTCCCAAACCCTAAACCCTAAACCCTAAACTCTAAGTGTTATTACTATTGTCATTTTTTGATACTGTTCTTAGCACTAGTCTTGCTATTGCTCATCTTCTTGCTATTGAGATCAGGCCCCCCAAAAAGGCTGCCCGAGGTCTGGATTCAACCCTAAACCCTAAACCCTAAACCCTAAACCCTAAACCCTAAACCCTAAACCCTAATCAGGCCTCCCGCTCCCTGAAGCTCTTGGTCCTTGAGGGCGGAAGGGGGTAGGGCCTAGGGTAGGGCTTAGGGCTTAGGGCTTAGGGCAGGGTTTAGGGTCTAGGGTTTTTAGGATTTAGGGTGAAGTTCAGGGTTTGGGGATTTAGGGGTCTAGGCGATGCTAGGGTTTAGGGTTTGGGGCAGCGGAGGTGGGGCAGGGTTTAGGATTCAGGCCTGGACACTCTCAGCTTTAAGCCACAACACCCTGAAAGAAGGTGGCAACAAAAACGGGTGGAAGGCTTCTGGGGCTTCAAGGGTTTATAGGGGTTAGGGTTTAGAAGGTATAAGGTTTAGGGTTTAGGGTTTTTCGAAGGTTTCTCGGAGCCATCAGAGTGCGAACAGCGGCCTCATTCTTAGGCAATGTAAAGCTGCCGGCTTGTCTGTCTTTTCTCCGACGGCCTTGTCGTGGTTGTCGGCTCTCATCACACAACAGCTCTGCAAACACGACCTAGGACCAAGAACCCAGACAAGGTGAATTGAAATGAAGAGCTCAGACTCTGCAAGCAAGTCGACTGAGTGGCCTGTCCGCTCGGGCAAGTACCCAGAGCTCATCAGACTATCATGCTGCTACGTGCCCTCAGCACTCAACGATCTTGAATGACTGCGCACGTTCAAGCCAATGTTTATCACCCGGGCTAGCTGTCTCCACGACGCGTGCGCCCTTTGACTTGTCGCAAACGCCCACATGGTGTTTGTAGTTGGATGTAGAGTGGTGCTCGTACCGGTCACTGAGATGGTTGGAAAAGGTTGCGCCAGGCACTTCTTGGCTCACATTCAATTTGTCACATTTTGCCTCCAGGCCTCCTGATGCGCGTCAAGGACCTCATGGTCCCGTAGAAACTGGAGTGTAGGTTAAACCGGTTTTCAGGGCATTCGGCCTCCGACAAAACACACAGGGGAATGGCAAAGATCGAGGGGAGGCTTCTGGAAAGAGGCGCCCAGAAATTAAAAGCCCCAAAAGTCCATCCTTAAACACCCTAAACCCCAAACCGCGAATTTAAACAAAAAAAAAAATAAAAATAAGAAACTACAACCTTCAAAAACCCTAAGCTCCAAAAACAGCCCAAAGCCTTAAAACCTCCAACTCTAAACCCCTAGACCAAGGCCCTAAGCCCCTAAACCCCTAAACCCTAAACCCAAAAGCCACGAAGCCAGCAAGTCGGAATCCTGAGACCATGGCCTCTCAGCCCTAAACCCTAAACCCTAAACCCCAGGCAGTGTTCAAGGTTTGGGGTTTCAGGACCCCAAGGCCCGCAAGGGCCTTTAGGGTTTGGGGTTTAGGGTTTAGGGTCCAACAAGTCTCTCACTGGGCCAGCCCGACTCGCGCTGCAACGTGGCTAGTAGCGTGCGAAGCGAAGTCACCTGGCAAACGCGCTTAAGGGCATATGGGGTATCAAGGGGCTTTTATAAACCCTAAACCCTAAACCCTAAAACCTAAAGCCTAAACCCTAAACCCTAAAACCTAAAGCCTAAACCCCAAACTCCAAACCCTAAAGCCTAAACCCCTTAAATTGGGCTTAGGGTCCGCAAGTTTCGGATGCGGGAGCGAAGCAAGAAGGCGGCTTGAAAAAACTCGTGTGGAGGGGGGTCGACCCAAGTTCTGGGCTCACCCTAAACCCTAAACCCTAAACACTATCTTTTTGGGGCCTGTTTACGGTTTGTCCTTAGCTGGTAGACCTCGGCTTCCGCCCCAACATAGTGAGAAAGCCGTACGTCAACTCGAATCCCTTCAAGGTTTAGGGTTTAGGGTTTAGGGTTTAGGGGCCCTAAACCCCCAAACCCAACACCCCTGCAACTTGAAGCCTAAAGCCTGCCTTACACCCAGACCTGAACAAACTTTGTTGCGCTCCCTCTCCTCTTCACCCAAAGATCCCTGACACAAGTCTCACCCTAAACGTTTTGGGTTTAGGGTCTAAAACCTAATGAGACCCCAATCTTTAAACCCTCACAAGTCTCACAAGTTCTACAGCGCAGCCCATGCGTGCACTGGAACTCAGCATGAAAGTCCGGCTCTCGCAGCCTCCCCATATCTGAGCACAGGGCTTTAGAGGCAGGGTGTAAGTGTATGTAAGCGTTTAGGGCTTTAAGGGCTTTCATAAACTCATGGGTTTAGGGTTTGGGGTTTGGGGTTTAATTAGGGTTTAGGATCGACTCATGGGTTTAGGGTTTTTGGGTTAAGAGTATACGGGGTTTAGGGTTTTGGGTTTGGGGTTGGGGCCCGCCAACAGCCAGACAAGCGTGCCTCTGCCGCACGCTGCATCTCGGCCTGATATCGGCTCAGCCTACATAAACCCTACAGGGACCCCCTTGCTGTACCACCTTCTTGGTAGCCCAGTAACCATATTACAAGAAGGGTACCCTAAACCCTAAACCCTAAACCCTTTTTGGTACTCATTACTATAAGGGAACCCATAACCCAAAAAGGGCACCTGGCACCTTTCACCCTTCTTTCGGGCTCGGGTCCAACCCTAAACTCTAAACCCTAAACCCTAAACCCCAAACCCTAAACCCTAACGAGGGTTTCAGTTTCGGTCTAAGGATGTAGGACTTAGGTTTAGACTTCGGATTGGGATTCTAAACCCCCGAGCCGAAAATCCACAGGATCCAAAGCTGCGAAGCCAAAACCGCAACAGCCATGTAAGGAATAAGCCCTATGGTAAGCCGAAAACTTGACACAAGAGTTCCCACCCTCACACCCTCGAGAGAATTTCAAGCATTCCCTGGGGCCTGTTGGAGCACCTTCAGTTGATCCTGCAGACAACAAAGAAGAGTTTAGGGTTTAGGGTTTAGGGTTGAGGGTTGAGGGTGCGAAAAGCTTAGGTTCATAGGGCTAGGGTTTAGGGTTTAGGGCTCCGGCATTCTTAGGCTCAAGCACAACGACTGCACCGTCTGCTGTCAACTTCTCGTGCACCCCACATGCTTTCTGCAACAACTTGCCGCCAAACCAGCACACCCTAAACCCTAAACTCTAAACCCTAGTGGATACTGCCTTGTGCCAAGATGGTATGTTGTCAGTGCCCACAAAAGTATCTGGCAGAAGTCATGGTATGAAGAGTTCTCAGTTGATTCTCCGCCACCGTGGAAGGAAGTGGCGGAACAGTGTGTGTCATTGCCGCACAGAGTAGCAAGAATTGAAGGTGACCCGTCGATCGTCTCGTGCATCACTAAACCCCTCAGATGTGGGAACCAAGATGGTCTGGAGAGGAAACTGGATGTCACAGTGAAATCCCACGAACCTACGGGTGATGTATCGTTTCGTAACACACATGCGGGAGGGTTGTACCCGTTTGCTGGTTTAGGGGCGTGGCTCACGTACCGCTTGAGAGATCAATTTTCTGGGCTACCGCATCTGCTGCAAAATACGGATGATTTGGTCCAGCGATTGAAGACTTTTGAGAGTATTGTGCCCATCAAGCTGGTGAAGATTGATATCAAAGATTGCTTCATGTCTGGGACTCCGGATGTGTTGATCCAACATGGCGCTTCGATGCTAGACCCTGCGTTTCAGAAAGTTGGCTAGGATGTTATTCGATTCCTCCTCTGCCACCAATATGTAAGGTCTCAGCAACCTCCAGACAAAGTGTGACGTGTTTTAGTCGGCGCTGGCATGAGGCTCAACTTTGCAGGAGATGTAAGTGATGCCGCGTTTTATTTGATGTCTGAAACATGGTTTGTCAACAACATTGATATCAAGACTCAAGTCGGCATCCTCATGTATGCTATATTTTGGGATGATGTGTTTATGATCTTGCGAGATGGCCAGCACTGGTTGATTTCATGCAGAAGTGGCGTGAGAAAGCAGGCAGTTTCAAACTAACGGTGGAGGCTATCAGCAAATCTGACTGTGCTTGACCTCGATCTTGGCTATCACTAAACAAAGAGCTGAAGACTGCCACTGGAAGTGCAAAGTCGGCTTCAAAGCCCATTTCAAACCAACTTCTCTTGGAGTGCCACTCAGCACAGCCAGTTCACATCCATGGCATGTGCCTGCGAGTTGGCCGTTTGCACAGATCAAAAGGTTGTATAGTTTGAGTTGTAGCCATGGTGCTTTCATGTATGCGAAGCATGTGTTTGCACGCAGGCTGCATGACAATTTTGAGCCAACAGAATACATGGATGGAGGGAGCATACATCACGTATACGACTTGAAACGCCGCACTTGAGTGTGATGTGGATGGTCGTACCATATCATTATGTGTGGGAAGCCGCATGTTTGGCGAAAAAAGCCAACCAGTTTTTGCATTCCCCTGAAGCAAACATCTTATGGGCCAAAGCTTGGGGCAAGATCCCTGAGTTCAGGATTGGTTTGGCATGGAAGGTCACCAATCCACCCGCGGCCACTTTTTTTACATCTTTGCAAAGGAGGTTGGATGGGGAGGTGGCGGCTTAACAATAATACTGTTGCATCTCGATTTGTGCATTCCGACGGACTGAAATGTCCCGCAGCTTTGCCAGCCCGCTCATAGCGCCCAAGGGGGGTCATAGACTGCGAACAGTAGTTTCATAGCCTGGCAAAAAGACCGTCCTGCACCGCAGACATGGTGCTCTGAATCGAGTCCAGGGAGGAGGACCTTGTTGTTGTTGTTGTTGTTGTTGTTGTTGTTGTTGTTGTTGTTGTTGTTGTTGTTGTTGCTCAGAAAATCTAATTCGAACAACAGCTAGAGCAGCTAGAGTATGCTCAAGCTCAAGTTGTTGGCTGCTTCTCCGCTTTTGGGGACGCTGCATGGCTGCAAAGCTGCCCTCGGGTACCATGGCCACCTTTGTTGAAGACACTTCTGACCCCGAGCCATCCCGAGCCCACCCGAGCGAAAACACGCACTGAAGTTGCAACTTTTCAGAGTGTCAGGCTCAGGGCCGCTGTAAGCGCGCCACGATGACGGGCTCAGGCGGAAGCCCAGCAAAGCCGCAGCCTGAGAGACAAGCGGTCACGACATCAACACGGATGCGACTGGCATTTCAGCCAGCGGCCAAGATTGGTCTCGGCATCTGCCAGTGTGACTTCGAACCTCTGCAGCACCAAATCAACTCAAGAGGCCAGCAGGGCCGTCTACCAAGATCGTCTAAGCTGCTTGCCCCCCAGTGGCTTCCGATGCCTTGCCCGCAAGCATGCCCCGGCAAAGCAGACAACAGGGAAGGAACTGAAAAACAGAAATTGGGGAAGCCTGCCTCCAGCCCAGTGCCTTTTCGAGCAGCACGCCCACCTCACTCCGGACCACGGACGCTGATCTGCAAAGTTGTATGCCGCTCACGCCAGCTATGCTCAACGAGAGCTCCACGTGCCAGAGCTTGGATGGCTGTGGCCGCGCTCTCCTGGGTCTCAACCTTGTCGATGGCCTGGGCCTTCTCCTTGCGAGCAAATATTTCTGAAGCATGCTGGAGTGATGCCAGCCAGCATCTGCACAGGCCTCTGCCTGAGGGATCTGAAGGCGGAGGCCTCACGGTCGGCGAAAACGCCGGATGCAATCTGCGACGCACTTCCCTCACCCAAGTGCCATGTGCTGGGAGCAGTGCTGACCGGTCGAGCTTTCATGCTTTGCCTCAGAGCGAAAGGCCATGTTTACAACAGCATCGGGTGGTGGAGCGACCGCAGTGACCTTTGTAGGCACCGGACTTGAATGTCTCAGGATTCAGATCTTTGATCTCTACCCCATTCAGCGCCAACAGCAAGTGCCCCGTCTAAATCTTGTGCCTGAGCTCAGAAAAACGGATTCGGAACACAGCCAGGGTACGCTCAAGCTCATTGTTGCTGGCTGCTTCTCCACTTTTGGGGATGCTGCGTGGCTGCAAAACTGCCCTCGGATACCTTCGCCACCTTTGCTGAAGACACGTCTGACCCCCAGCCATCCCGAGTCCATCCGAGAGCCAACATGCACTGAAGTTGTTTGTCCGGCTGAGAGCTGCTGTAAGCACGCCACGATGACGGGCTCAGGCGGAAGCCCAGCGAAGCCACAGCCTGAGAGACAAGCGGTCACGACATCAACACGGATGCGACTGGCATTTCAGCCAGCGGCCAAGATTGGTCTCGGCATCTGCCAGTGTGACTTCGAACCTCTGCAGCACCAAATCAACTCAAGAGGCCAGCAGGGCCGTCTACCAAGATCGTCTAAGCTGCTTGCCCCCGAATGGCTTCCGACGATGCCTTGCCCGCTGCAAACACACAACAGGGAAGGAACTGAAGAACGGAAACTTGGGAAGCGTGCCGCCATCTTGATGGTGGCCAAGAGCCTCTGCACCTCCCGGTCCAGGGTGCTTCTCAGACTCTGCAGTACCCTCTTCCAGAAGTGAGTGAATGAGTGAATGGGCGATGAAACAAGCCAGTAAAAGTCGCATTCACGCCTGCGCCTTTACCTTTAGTAATTATCTAATTTCACCCTGGCACTCATTCCTTTCGCTCAGTTACTAAAATATAAATCTTCTTGGCCGCTAGAAAGGTCATGCAATAGTTGTAGTTATTTTAATTGGCTTTGGCGCTGTCTTACCGTTCATACGCTTTAACATTCACATCTTCATTCGCACGCTTTTTCAAGGATTTTGTCTATTCCTGGTTTACTTTTCTCACTACAATCTACATTTTATGCGTTTTAAAAGCTCCGGACAGATGGCCAATCTCAACGCTGTGTTTGGAGATCACCTGGCTCTTCAGTGCATTGAACTGAACTCCCGTCGGGACAAGGCGGCATGCGCAAAGGCACAGATCAACAGCTTGGCTCCAAGTCGCCGGAGCTGTCAAACATGGCCAGATGTCGGAACAGCTTGACACAGCCACCTCGCAACGCGATTAGGCGGTTAACATCCTCCTCTTGCATATGGGAATCCAGCAGCGACTGGAGGTTGGCCACAAGATCTGGCAGGCTGCAGGCCGCAGATTGTACGACAAAGATGGGCTCTTCAATGGATCGGAAATCTTTGATGTATTTGTTGATAACAACATCGTCCAAAAAAGTCTGGCTAGGCACATGTGTAAGTACACCCTGCCGGCTGTTGATGTGAGTGTTGATGGGGCCAGCTTCCTCTACCACACCAGTCAGCTAGTTCTTCGCATCATGACTCTTCCGCCTCAACGGCAAAGGGGAGTGAGCCAACAAAACTTCGAGCTGCCAGGCTGACGGCCAGCCCAGCAACACCCAAATGCAAAGACCAGGTGGGGCCGGAGGCCAAAGAAGTAGGCCAAGGGCAGCATGAAGATGCTCATCGTGATGGGAGCTGGAAGAGCAATCAGGAAAGGCCGCGCCAGCAACGCGGCCTGCGAGATCTCCACCTGCCATTCCACCTAGCGTGATTCGCTGGAGGCGCCGGCTTGCAAACCGGGACGGGCCCCAGTGTTTCCCAGATCGAACAGAAAGACTAAATGGTCTGCCATGGTCGCCTCTTCACAGTGCTGCCTAACCCGCTGAAATGCATGCTGCGGTGTGCATCTACCGAAGCCTAGGAAAGTAGAAGAGCCCCTCACGCACGACCCTCTACCAAAAACGAGTCAACGAGCGTCCCCCGGCCCGACTACAAGTGAACTCCAGCAGACATGACAGCCCATGCGGCCCACTGTGAAACCGTCTGAACCCTGTACTGCCTTGGCAGAGCTTGTTCGCCTTGGACGCGGGCACAGCTAGCGATTCCGCGGTATGGCGTTAAAACTGGCTGACGCCATGCAAGTCTGAAAAGTTGGACTGGGAATTAGAACTTTACCTACTGGTAACTGGGTCGCTGCGCGAGAGGAAATTAGGAACCATGGCAGGCGCCTTGAGGCAGACGAGGGGGCTTCCTTGTAAACCACAGTGCAAATTTTTTTCGAGAGAGAAGAGGATCCGGGGCTCTAATCCTGAAAGAAGGTCTAAACTCCGAGCCCGCACTCCATGTCTATGCATTCCTAAGTTTGCGTTTGCCAAACCTCATTTTAGCAGCTACACCTGGCTGGACTGGGGCACAATCCCCCATGCGGACGGAGCGTAACTGAGCAAGTCAACACGGCTCAGGCTTCTAAACCCTATAACCCCCAAAACCCCAAAGCCGAAACCCCAATAATTGAGACAAGTACGGCCCGCTACAGCGACATGAGCCCTCGCAATTCTGGCAGGACTTGTCTGGCCCTGCATCCGAAAGTCCAAGCGCCAGACCAGCGCACCAACAAACATGGCAACAACAACGAGGTCCCCTTTAGGGTAGGGCTGCGGCGGGAGTGGTCCCGGATGGTCCCAGATTGCGCCAGCTTGGCGTTGATCTTTTCCTGAGGTTGTCAAGCTGTCTGGTGAGCGTTGTCAGCTCTTGTAGTCTTTCGGATTTGTAGGGCTCTTTAAACTTTGGAGTAAAGAAAAAATCGAAGTCTTAGGGTCCTAGTGTTGAGGCTTCGCATTACGCATGTGTGCGGCATGAGGTCACGCCAGGATTCGATGAGCCAACGAAAGTACGGCCACAGAGCAGCCTGGCACTTCGAAGCGGACACGGGTTTAGGGTCTAGGGCTTAGGGGTTGAATCGAAAGCCCTCCAGCAAGCCGGCCGACTTGAAGAGGTTCAAAACCCGAAATGCCAAACCCTAAACCCAATCACCTGGTTTAGGGTATACTCTATAAGGCTTCAAACCTCAGAAACGAAACCCCAAGCCCCTCAAAGCTAAACCCCGGTGAACTAAAAATAGAACCCAGACCTAATGCCCTGTAACAAAAGGGCTTTCAAACCTGAGCCCCACCTGCCGAAGGCGTCCCGAACCGCCTTGGCCTGGTCCAGCGGCCTGGCGAGCATTGGCAAGCTGCGCATGATTTCTGTTTAGGGGTTCGAGCTTGTGGGGGTTCGAGCTTAGCACTTTTGAGACCCCTTCCGAACCTCATTTGGTTATCGTTCGGAAGGAGCCCTTCCAAACCTTGTTTGGCTATCATTCGCAAGGAGCCCTTCCGAACCTTATTTGGTTATCATTCGGAAGGTGCCCGTCCGAACCTTGTTTGGCTATCATTCGCAAGGAGCCCTTCCGAACCTTATTTGGCTATCATTCGGAAAGCGCCCTTCCGAACCATATTTGGCTATCATTCGGAAGGTGCCCGTCCGAACCTTGTTTGGCTATCATTCGCAAGGAGCCCTTCCGAACCTTATTTGGCTATCATTCAGAAGGCGCCCTTCCGAACCATATTTGGCTATCATTCGGAAGGAGCCCTTCCGAACCTTGTTTGGCTATCATTCGCAAGGAGCCCTTCCGAACCTTATTTGGCTATCATTCGGAAGGAGCCCTTGCGAACCTTATTTGGCTATCATTCGGACGGAGCTCTTCCGAACCTTATTTGGCTATCATTCGGAAGGAGCCCTTCCGAACCTTACTTGGCTACCATTCGGAAGGAGCCCTTCTGAACCTTAGTTGGCTATCATTCGGAAGGCGCCCTTCCGAACCTTATTTGGCTATCATTCGGAAGGAGCCCTTCCGAACCTTGCTTGGCTATCATTCGCAAAGCGCCCTTCCGAACCTTATTTGGCTATCATTCGCAAGGAGCCCTTCCGAACCTTACTTCGCTATCATTCGGAAGGCGCCCTTCCGAACCTTATTTGGCTATCATTCGGAAGCAGCCCTTCCGAACCTCATTTGGCTATCATTCGGAAGGAGCCCTTCCGAACATTGTTTGGCTATCATTCGGAAGGAGCCCTTCCGAACCTTACTTGGCTATCATTCGGACGGCGCCCTTCCGAACCTTATTTGGCTATCATTCGGAAGGCGCCCTTCCGAACCTCATTTGGCTATCATTCGGAAGGAGCCCTTCCGAACCTTGTTTGGCTATCATTCGGAAGGAGCCCTTCCGAACCTTACTTGGCTATCATTCGGACGGCGCCCTTCCGAACCTTATTTGGCTATCATTCGGAAGGCGCCCTTCCGAACCTCATTTGGCTATCATTCGGAAGGAGCCCTTCCGAACCTTGTTTGGCTATCATTCGGAAGGAGCCCTTCCGAACCTTACTTGGCTATCATGTGGACGGCGCCCTTCCGAACCTTACTTGGCTATCATTCGGAAGGCGTCCTTCCGAACCTTATTTGGCTATCATTCGCAAGGAGCCTTTCCGAACCTTACTTGGCTATCATTCCGAAGGCGCCCTTCCGAACTTTATTTGGCTATCATTCGCAAGGAGCCCTTCCGAACCTTACTTCGCTATCATTCGGAAGGCGCCCTTCCGAACCTCATTTGGCTATCATTCGGAAGGAGCCCTTCCGAACCTTGTTTGGCTATCATTCGGAAGGAGCCCTTCCGAACCTTACTTGGCTATCATTTGGACGGCGCCCTTCCGAACCTTATTTGGCTATCATTCGGAAGGCGCCCTTCCGAACCTTATCTGGTTATCATTCGGAATCGGGGAGCTGGTCGGGGTTTCAGGGTTTCAGGATTCAGGGATCAAGGATATTATTCGCTGTTGCAATGACGGGCTGGAAAGAATCATATTCGCCTTGAAACCAGTGAGTCCTCCTCATTCATGGCAAGATGTTGTTTTCGGCTTAACACAAGCTTACACGGCGAAAGGAAGCGGGGAGGTTAGGGCCAGGTGGGATTTGCAAACGCGGCGCTTTGTACGACGGGCTCTGACAGGACCAAGGGACCACGCCCAACCAAAAAAGGGCCCCCGCCACACCTACCCCGGCTCTAGGGCGGTCTCCCTCAAGCAGGGCCTTGGCGAGTCCGGCTCAGGATCCGATGGGACTTTGAGGGTTCCTTCCAGCCTGCAGGATGTGCTACCAATACAGACTCCGAAATGAGCAGTTTCGCGTGCAAGGGACCGAGGCGAACACAGCATGCGGATGGGACGTGGGCAGCAGTGTGATCCAAAGCTTGCGCAGCGTCCAGAACGTTTTGGGTACGATACCTGAATTGCTGAAACAGAATTGCTGCTGGGCACAGAACTTGATGTCGCACACATTGGCCACCTGGCAACAGACGCACAGTGGGCTCAGTGCTTAACGAGCACGAGATGCAAGACTGGACAAGCACCTCCAAGAAGCAGAAGTGTCCTAGACTCCCTAAAAACCCCTTCAACCACCTAAAAGCCCCCAAACCTCCAAGATCCCCTGAATCCGCCAGGGCAGGGGGGTCAGGCGGGAAAACCTGCAAAAAACTGATTTTTGAGCACCCGCCTGGCCTGGCCTGGGTTTAGGCCTAAACCTCCTAAACCCCCCTGAACCCTAAACCCTGGCGTTTAGGGGTTTAGGGCTCTTGACTCGTCATCCCCTTTTCTTCCTCCCCCAAAAAACATCCCAGCTCCGAAAACCTCATAGGAACCCCAAACAGGACCACAATATAGGGTTTAGGGTTTAGGGTGTAGGGTTTAGGGTTTAGGGTTTGCCAAAAGGACCGCAAGCTTGGCTCCGCACGCGAGCGGCTGCTTGGCTGCATGTGGGCATCGCGCTCCTCTTGGGGTGGTTTCATGGGCCCCTCATGTGGTCCCTTGACCTCCCTGCAAGGGTTCTCATGGTCCCTTAAGTTGTATAGGGTGTAGAAGGGGTGCCCTTTGAAGGGCCCATTTATTAAGGGACCATGCAGCTACCCTTAGAGCTCCTCAAGGGGCTTTGAACTTCAGGGTTCAGGGTTCAGGGCTGAGGGCTCAGGGCCTTGAGTAAATAATCGAGAAGATGATCCTTTAAATGGTGTTTCATAATCTAGAAAAATCAATTCAATCTATTGGCTTAATTACTAAGAGGGGGTTCTGGGTTTGGGGCCCTGGGGGGGGGGGGGGGGGGGGGGGGGGGGGGGGGGGGGGGGGGGGGGGGGGGGGGGGGGGGGGGGGGGGCGGCAAGTGTTCAGCACCTTAGCAAGAGTGCAGGGCATCATGCCGTGCGACATGTTCAGAGCAAGAGAGACGACCAATCAACTAGATGATGTAGCTACCCTAACCCTAAACCCTAAACCCTAAACCCTAAACCCTAAACCCTATACCCTAAACCCCCCTAAACCCTAAACCCGAATTTAGAAAAGCGCGCATGGCGAGCTGTCTGAGGAAAGTTTGCTCCTGGCTCCAAAGTCTCGAGCGCCCGCCGCTGGTGCCGGCACTATCCTGCACCAGGCAAAACCCAAGAGCTTTGCACCTACATGCCCGAAACCATGTAATGCCCAAAGCCTACCCTAAACTCTAACCCTGAACCCTAAACCCCTAAACCCTAAACACCAAGAGTCTCAAAACCCATGTCCTTGGCGACCAGGCCCTGGCCATCGGCAACAGCGCACTGTAGGCTCGAAGAGGTGTCATGCTTTATGGTTTAGGGTTTAGGATTTAGGGGTTTAGGGGTTTAGGGGGTTTAGGGGTTTAGGGGTTTGGGGTTTAGTGTTTAGGTTCGCGGCATCATTCTGTAGGGGGTTTAGGGTTCAAGGCTGAAGGTTGGAGCTTTGAGTTTAGGGTTTAGGGCGTAGGGGCTTAGGGTGTTTGATTCAGGGGTTAAGGCTGTCGTGCTTGGGATGATGTCAAAGTCGCAGCAGGGCCATGAACATCCAATACCTCTCCCCTTCCACATCCCTACACGCTCAACACCCGACCTGAGTCCGAAGCTTCAGACGACGACTCTGAGACTTTAGGGTTTAGGGTTTAGGGTTAAACCCTAAACCCTAAGCCCCAAACCCCCTACACCGCAAATCTCAGACGGCAACGCTTTTACTCTTTCAACCAGTTAGAGGCTGCAGACCATCCGTGGGTTTCATGAGCGTACCCCCGGTTTAGGGTTTAGGGTTTAGGGTTTAGGGTAGGTTTTTGGGTTTAGGGTTTAGGGTTGAAAACATCTGCGGAAAAATGATGTCTGGCCACAGATTTAGGTATAGGAGGGCTTGGGGGTTTTGGGGTTTATATAGGCTAAAGGTTTAGGGTATATCGGCCAGAATGGGATCCGTCGTTTCCGCTACAGTGTGTAAAGGCAAACCCAGGCTCATTTTGCAACTGCACCGCTTTTCAAGAATCCGGAACACTAGCGTGCACATGCTACTGAAGCAACGGTTTGGGGTAAGGGTTTAGGGTTTAGGGTGTAGGGTGTAGGGTTTCGGGTTTAGGGTCTAAGGTGCTGGCTTCATCACAACCCCACAACCCGGCTCTGGAGAACCAAGCCCGTCTGTTCTTCAGAAGCGAAACTCTCAAAACAAAATGTGAAAGACCATGTCTGCTTTCTGCTCCAAAAACATTTTTTTGCAAGCCACCTGCATTGATTAGACATATGACTCGGAATCTCTTTAGTTCTTCTAGACTCTTAGACAGCTTTGAACGACTTTCCGCCATATCCCAAGACTCCATGTAATAAGCACCTATGGATTTCCATCTCACTGAAAAGTAGAGAAGGCCTTGGTAGGGGCTACGTTAGACACCGGCAAAAAAGAGAGTCCTCATTGCGAGGACATGAGCATGGCAGGGCTCGATAAATTCCTGAGCGATAACCTTCCGACTAAGATGTCAACTTGCTGCTGTCTTGCATAGAACACCCTGCCGTGCCTTGGAATGTACCTGTACCTCAATGACTCAAGCCCACAAAATCAAAGCAAAATTGGCGCCAACCTTTTCGTGGAGACCATTGGAGCCTCAAGGGCAGGACAATCTCCAGGCCTGGGGCT
The DNA here is from genome assembly GCA_905221605.1 of Symbiodinium natans. Lineage (NCBI taxonomy): Eukaryota > Dinophyceae > Suessiales > Symbiodiniaceae > Symbiodinium > Symbiodinium natans. Next base: position 224,468 of record CAJNDS010002170.1, on the reverse strand, counting down.
ACAGAGGAACCAAGGCTTAAGGCTTGGGGCTCATGAAAAGCCCATCGTGTCCCGTTTTCCGGTCCCTCAACGACTTTTTGCCTAGGCGAGCAGCGTCGCAGCTTCTAGCAACAAACTGCCAATGGGCCTAAAGGGGTCTCTCAAGAATAGGGGTAGACGTCAGGATATCCAGAAAATACTCACCAAACATTGCTACGGGCATTACACGGCCAGCCCTGAAGGCCACAGCAGCCTTACGTGACAAGGGGCGGGCCATGTCCCTAGGGACCTGGCGAAAGGCTGAGATACACAAGCCGACGGCTGCTCACTGCTCACTTCGTCGCCTGAATGGCCTCATAGTCGGCCGAATACGGATAACAGCTGTTGTAAAACAGCTTCTGGAAGCGACAAAAAGTGCCGCGTAGTGGCCAAAGACCTGCGGCTAGCCGCAGCTGCCACAGGCTTTGGCGCATGCCTCAGGGTAAGGAATCCCACCCATGGTCACGCTTGGATTGTTGCAATACTGGGTGTAGGAGTCACAGTTGCTGAAGACGTCCATGCAGGGCGGAGGGATGTCGCAGAAGCCGCACTTCGTTGCGCAAGCCTCAAGGATTGGTAGCCCGTTGATGTTCCATCCTAAGGCGAAACAATGTGTGGCTCTGTTTTTATTTGAGATGGGGGGGGAGGGGTTTAGGCTCCCGGACTACTGACTACTATAGGGCTCCCCCCAAAACCCCACAGAAACTTTCTCTAGCACTCTGGCACTATGAGTAATTTTTATCATGGGTTTAGGGTTTAGGGTTTAGGGCTTAGGGCTTAGGGTTTAGGGAAGAAAAGTAGGAGGAGGCTGCTCCGGGCTTCCGAGGAGCCAACGAAGCAGTTTTGATGAAGTTCCTGAGTTTCATGACCCGCACTTCGAACACATCTTGTCAGAGAGGCCGCCGGAACTCCCTAAACTCTAAACCCTCAAGCCGAAGCTCTCAACCCTAACCTTTACACCCTAGCTTGAAAAGCAGTCTCTCAAATGACAGCTTGGCATCCACGTAGTCCTTGCACCACCACGCCTCGTCAGGATTGCAGGCTTCGGACTGTTCACTCTCCTGCGCCGTTGTCGTAGTCTCTGTGGTGGTGCTGGTGGCGGTGCTGGTGGAGGTAGTGGTGCTGGTGGTGGTAGTGGTGGTGGTGGTGGTGGTGGTAGTGGTGGTGGTTGTGGTGGTGGTTGTGGTTGTGATGGCTTTGCAGTAGCAGTACTGCGTGCCTTCAATCTCAAAGCAGCCATGTTGGAGACCCACCGGGCAGCCACAGGCACCGGAAGTCCCGTAGGGGTAGCTAGGGCACTTGTTCTGGCAGCGGTTGCAGCCTTGGTCGTCGGTGGTCTTGATGACTTCGTCCAAGGCACTTGCATCCTGATGGCAGCCGCAGTCCTCAATCGTGCAGCCTTCTGGGTGGGTGGTGCACAGCTTGAAGTGGTCGATCTCGTCCAGGCACCCGTACATCGAGCCTACCTGCCTGGCATCTTGGTGTGTGAGGCCCATCCTGTTGCCCATGACGACGTTCGACCCATATGGGGAGTCCACAGCCTCCATGGTCTTCATCTTCTTCCCGTCCGCATCGGTCTTCCCGAAGGCCGTGTCGCTGTAGTGCATGAGCGAAAGCCTTACGTAACACACACGCAAAATCAACACATGGATCTCCACATGCATGTATAAACTTTGGCCAGTACGCTTGTGATCCCCCACTCCCCCAGAAAAAAAAAACACCACATCAAAGTCATCAAAGGGTCTAGGTATTCAAATGAATCAAGAAGCATGTCGTAAGGGATCGTCTTGTCCCCTGAATCGCTGGTGTCGTAGTTGTGTTTCTTGCTCTCCTGGATGTTGTCCCAAAGGATCTTCACGTACCTTGAAATACTTTTCTGGCACAAGAAGTTCTGTGTTGCAGCCACTTCGCGGGGTGCCTAGGGCGCTTAGGGTACCTCTACCTCTTTTTGTTGTTCCCGTCTCTCTTTCTTTCTTTATTTATTTCTTTCCTTCTTTTCTTTCTTTCCTGCTTTTCTTTCTTTCCTTCTCTCTTTCTCTCTCCCCCTCTCTCTCTCTCTCCCGCTCTCTCTCGCGATCTCTCTCACTCTCTCTCTATCTCTTTCTCTCTCTTTCTCTCTCCTGCTCTCTCTCGCGATCTCTCTCTCTCTCTTTCTCTCGCTTTCTTTCTCTTTCTCTCTCTTTTTCTCTCTCTTTCTCTCTCTTTCTCTCTTTCTCTCTCGATCTCTCTCGATCGATCAACACCCAATAGCTCAAGACTCCCAGCGGTCCCCAACGGACTGCTCCCCTCCTTTGAAAGGTAGCAAGAAGCACTGCCCTGCATTTGGAGATTGGCGGGGATGTACCGCAATTACCTACAAAGGGAGATTAGATCTCAAGATCCAAACAAAGGTTAGCGCGACAGTGTGGTTTTTCTGGACTCAAGGAGTCCTTCTCAGTCAGGCCCGGCTTGAACCCGAGAAGGAGAGCAAGAGGCCGGCAAACCTGAATGGCACCGAATCAAACCGAACATAAAGACACAATGATACACAATGTAACGTTCGGCTGCCCGAAGCCGAGGCTTCTCTTTGTAGGCTTTTGCGGAACGCCCAACAAAGAGCTTGCAAGCAACCTAAATGGGAGATGTTGTTGGCAAGCGAAAGCCTTGGCAGAGGAAGTCGACAAGCCAACCCACTGCTGGCCTCACGTTTAAGATGTGGGGCCTACCAGGTAAGCCGGTATCGTGGGGCCTTAGTCAGGTTTAGGGAATTTTGGGTTTCGGAGGCCAGGTTGTATCCCAGACTCTTACAGGGGAAGGGGGGATCTGAACTATAGGCATTCGGAGATCTCAATTGGTCTCTTCCATACTGTTAACTACCGCCAAAACACCCTCGCCATGAACGAGACATGACTGGTGTTGAACAGCTTGCACACGCACACCTCCAGGGTGACTTCAGGGCCGAGGCGATCGCCAGATGGAGGCGTCCTCAAGACGGATCCTGCCAAAGCTTCTGAACAGAGCCCCTTCGCCCCCTTCCCCCCAAACAAAAAACGCAAATCGACACCCCAAAATTCAGACCTCCGTTCGGAGAGACACGTGGTACACCACGCTGAAGGCGGTAGAGGACAATCCCAATTGCCAAGTGCCTCCAAAGAGAGCTTTCATATGGTCTGGGGAGCAGGGTTCCTAGAAACATTCATTACTCTCGAGAGTCCTACAGGATATTTAATTTAACAATTCCTCCGACCTTCGGAGCGGTGGGATGGCTGTACTCGTTCCATTAGGACACAGGAACTTGCAGATTGCCAGTGTCTCCTTTACTGGGTTGCGGGAATATCCAGGCTCTCCACACCTTTTTTCAGAAGGTACATGTGTGACGCACATGAGGATTCTTGGCTGCTGGGACTTCAAGGGAAGGAGTCCGCGGGGCTCCAAGGTTTGGGGTTTAGGGCCTCGGGTACACTGTCTACGCGTACAGGCCCGAAAATCCCTAGAACCTCAAGTCGAAAGCCACAACTGCCATACACATACAAAGCTCCCAAATGCCAAGCCCTAAAACCTCAAAAGAAGGTTGAGAAGGGATCCGGAAACCCCTGAAAACCAAGCCCCTCAGGTTTCATTGAGGCCTATAGGGTTGATGCAAAAGGTTCGGGGACGTGCTTTGCAGAACGCTGAGCCAACTGATGCTTCCTTTGAGTTTTCTGACTCCTCGAAATCCCCTGGGCACCCAGGATCCAAGAGCTGTAGGGCACCCAGGAGCCCTCAAAAGCTCTGCAACTTGGAGTTAAAAAAAAGGCGTGAACTTCTTACAAGCTGAAGCTGTGAATCCAAGCTTTGAGTGCCAAAAGTCAGAAATCCTCTAAAATGACGAAGGCAAAGCCCCGAAGCCCAAACCCCAAACACAAACGGGCCCCCGGCGCAAAAACCCTGGAACTACGGCCAAAGCCCCCAAGCCATAACACGAGCTGGGGCTGGTGCTAGATTCATGCCTGCTTGGCACGAGGATGAAACAGGATAATCAGTCAGACAAAGAGAGTGGGACTGGACTCCGTTGACTCCCTTCATCTGAAAACGAACCAAAGAAGAAGCCGATGACAAACTCACTGCGAGGGAGGGCCCTCACTCCGTGGAACGTCCGACCTTCTCCATGAGCCCCCCAAAAACATGCCTGAAACCTTCTGGCCCAAAGAATGCAAAAGATGATTAAAGATCAGCGAAACAACGACAACACCCTCGCGAACAGGCGCACAAGCAATGATTGAAGCCACTCTGCACCATGAGTTCTCTGAAGTTTTGAACAGACACTGAGCCGCGCGCATGCGTTCAAAGGCGGTCCGCCGAAGGGCCAACACCTGCGAATGGTCGCCGGCTTCATGCTTCATCGTGCGTCCTATAGCTAGATCTGGGTTGAGGAATGTTGTAGCGGCCAGCATTGAATAGCTATAGACTTCACCCAAGGCCTCCGTAGCCCATAAACAATCCAGGCCTCCACCTTCGAGGCCGCGGAGACCGTGGCAGAACGCACGGTCCTTTCTAGAAGCGCCTCAAAGAAAGTCGCACTAACACACCAACCAGTGTAGAACCAGCGCAAGAGATAGTGTCAGATAGTGCCTTTTTGAGGCGATTTCAGAGGGGCGGGGGAGGGTTGGGCGGGCCTCGCTCTAAAAAGTTCGACCTAGCCAGAGCATGCCATGAAACCAAAAGAATCTTGCATCTTGCCGATTCCCATTCTGGTCTGGGTGGGAGCTCATGCTGCAGCGGCTCATCCGAACTCCGGCCGGCACCTTCTCTCCGAACATGTCTCTTGTGTAGCAGCGCTTGCACTCCTGCGAGTCCATATGGTCAAAAGTAGTGCATCTGTCTTTAAGAGGGGAGGAGCGCTTGCGTTGAAGCCCCGTCGTTCTCCTGGATTTCCCTGGTCGTCGTTCGACCCGGTCTCCACCGTCACCACCTAAGCAATGGCACTCGGGGGCCCTTCTTTGCAACAAGTCGCAACGCACTCGACGTGCCCAACTAATTACGTTCCACGACAGTCGCGTGTGCTGTTCTCAGTCTCTGCGCATTGAATCGAAGAGGAAAGCCCTTGCAGGCGCCGAACGCAGGTGCCCTTCAGGACCACGTACAACCTGAGGAGGGCACGCAGCACTAAGTTACCTGCTGGGCGAACGGTACGAGTAGAAACTGTTTAGGGCCGGGCTGATCTAGTGCAACTTCAACACATTTCAACCCGAGCTGGCAGAGGATCTTGGCTTGTAACTTGCCTTGCTGGCCTTTGGACCTTTGGACCTTTAGGCATTTGGGCGCGCCACTCCGAGCCGGACTCACCCTGGCGGACGATGACCTGCAAGAGCAAACCGCATCGTGCAATGTGGAGATCATCGAAGAGTCGATACAGCACAACATCACCTTGACAACCCGCTCAACATCTAGGATCCCTGGAGCCCATATTCGAGGCCTCACCCTCTTCGAAGCACTTCTTTTCCAACCTGGGGGGGGGGGGGGGAGCAAATCAGCTTTGGAGCACCCTTTGCGCACCCCTAAACCCTATAACTATAACCCTTAAACCCTAAACCCTGCACTCGGAACAAGGCAGTGGCTTGCTTTGCTTGCCCTGGATCTGAAGCCCCTGGCGCATCTGCCAGCTGAGCGATCTCTTCGTCATCGAGCCTGAGTGTTCAAGGCCATTAAAGAATGCCGCTTAGACCACCCTGAACTGTGCCAACGAAAAAGGAAATTTCTGAGCCCGACGCGTGCGATCTGCTTTTCGCGCCTGGTGGTATTGCATGTGGCCTTTGCAACTGAACACGACAAGATTGAACCATCCGATGCCTGCATCTTGAGACGCTCAGCTTCTTGAACAGATGCAGGAAATTTTCAACACTGACACCCATCCCAAAATCACAACAAAATCCAGGAAGGTCCCAAAAGTCCCGGCAAACCAAGGCAAGCTCCGCCGAAGTTGGTAGCTGGGATGGGGCGCACCCTGGCGCCTGTTCCGGGCGCTGATTTTTGCTTTGTTAACAGGTTTTTACGTTTCGGGTTTTGATTGGCAGCCGCTTTTCCCTTCTTCGTTTAGGAATTGGGGGCCTTCAAGAATTCAGGTCTGAAAGGTGTTGTGCTTTAGTTGCCACCTGCAGGATGGGAGTAAAAGAGCTGTTCCTGGAACAAAAAATAACGAGCACCCTCCTGCACAAAAATTCCCGAACCGCCCGAGCGCAAAAGTTGCGATCTTTAACACGATTTGTAGCGAATGCTACAAACATTCGTCTCGCAGCTCTCATCATGAGTCCAAACCGTTCAGAACCGTGATGTGCGTTTTTATGCAAACAACGAACACGAAGAGACAAGGCTGTCAGCCGCCCTAACCGCCGTGCCTCTGCATAGCCCATAGCAGCCATGGCTTGCAGGATTGCGCAGGCTAAGAAAATGATGTGGTTGGGGTACTCTGATTGATCTCTCAGGGTGCGACAATGTCCGAGCTTCGCTGGCTTCTCTACCGTGTGCGCGGGATCGCCTGCTTAAGTCTCTCGCAGAGCCGATTATAAGTCTAGCAGCGGACCCATCATGAAGTGCCAAACGGCTTGCAAGTTTTGTGGGATTCACACTCCGTACTTCGAGGCTATAAGAAGCAAATTGACTCAAAGCCCAGCAAGCCCCCTTCACAACGTCGATCACGAAAGCTGCTGTTTGAGAGCCTCGTGTTATAATCTGCGGTCTGCAGCCCTCGTGGTGTTTGGGCTTGGATTGGCGTGCGCGCTCTTTAATCCGGCGGGTGTGTATCACAACTGCCCCACGCACATCTAGCAGAGCAGTACATTGATGCCTCAAGGAACCAAGCTGTTGCATGCCTGGTGACTCGGTGACCTGCAAGACTGACACTTAGGTACAAAGAAACGTAGTTTTGCACGGGCGTGTCGCAATCAAACTCAAGAACAAAAAAACCACGCGACGTGATGAGCAGGGTGATGCTTGGATGCAAGGTTGGACATCAGGCTACTTCGGAAGTTGGGGTTAATCGCTCGTACCGCAAAGATGCCACAACGTTGAAACCTGAGCGCGCAGCTCATGTTTGCCAAACCCTGCTTGCAACCATTAAGACTCAAAACGTTCCGATGACATTTTATCGGTGTAGACCCGGAAACAACAGAAAAATCATTGCCTTAGCAAGTTGCCGTGCGCAAAAGCGCTGCCGGCATAGACCCCCAAGCAGTGTACGACCACTTCAAGAATCTTCCACGAGAGCGCACGTCAGCAACACGCCAGGACCTCTGGAAGAAAATTCTAAGATGACCCCAAAAAGAATGTGCTCCCGCCTCGATCCCGTGCACCCTTGCAGGATTGAGTCGCTCCGCGTTGCGACGACGTACGAGTAGCGGGGACGCACCTTGCTGACATTAACTCTCTCTTGGACTGTTGCATGGGCTGCCTTCATGCGTCCGTCGTCTAAGCGATGTGCATTTTCCGGGGTTGCAAGCAGCGCTCTCACCTGTGCCCCGTGGTCCTGATCCTGGCGCGAACTGCCGTCTCTTGAGGGTCCCTTGTTGGTCTTGAGTGAGCCTTGGAGTGTCAAGTTTCAACATTTGTGATGCTAAAACACCAGTTTCAGGCATATTCTACACCCCAACAGTTGGGGGTCGAGAGCGCAGGCGCCACGACGCGAAAAAACACATGCTGTTTGGACGCCGTCCGATGTCTGCGGGCTCTCCAGCACACACGGCTTCGGGATTTGGAATGAGCGTCGGAGAAATATACATATACCATACATAGAAAAACCATAAAGTGCATTTGTGCATTTGCGCGTGCTGCGGGGTCCATCTGCCAAATGCTTCTGAACGTCGGAACCTGGCAGTGCAAACGCAGCTCGAGGAAACATTCCCTTTTCCCACGATCGATAGCACTCACGTCTGGTAGCAGCATCTGATCCAAACCACCGGGCCTCGCAGGCTGCTTCGTTGGCGATTTCCCTTCTCTAGTTAACCCTACTCAATCCTAAATCCAAAGCCCGCCCATGTGCTTGAGTGCTGGGGAGCTGCACAGGTCCATGGAGATTCTTGCGGGCATTGAGGCTCAGGTTGAGGGATCAAGTCGACACTATCCTGAATCAACCCTAACCCCTTAACCCTAAAAGCTCGACATTCAGCTTGGAGTGCGCCGCCACTACATAAACCCTACAGGGACCCCCTTGCTGTACCACCTTCTTGGTAGCCCAGTAACCATATTACAAGAAGGGTACCACAGATCTCAAAGAGCGGTCATGTCATGAGAGGGAGCCGGATTGGCTCAGCGGAGACGAGACAAAAGCTTCTGGACTTCCAGAAGTAAAGTTCTGGCGTCATTGGCCTCAGAGTTTAACGAATGAGACAAACAAGGGCGCTTGCAAAATGAAGCGAGTCGCTTAGCGAAGTTGGGACACCTAGTGAGACACGAAATGCAAAACCCATCTCTGCACGTAAGGTCAAAGGGAACATAGCAATGCTTGCCCTTCTGCCAGAAACCTATTAATGCCTCTGCACTTACAGGGGGCCCTATAGGTGCGAAAAGCTATAGAAGCTCAGGGTTTAGGGATCAGGGTTTAGGGCAACTTGGTTCTCTGAAACCTGGTCCCTTGAAGGCTGCATGATAAGAGGTACCCGCCTCCCCCCCCCCCAAGGGATACGAACTTGGAGAACCCACCCCCCCCCCCCCCAGTGGCAGTTCGACATCAGGGTTTCGAGGTGGTATGAGCTTCGGGGTGTATACGTTCGGCTTAGGGGGCTTAAGAGTGTTATTTGGGGTTTGGGGCGGCTTAGAAGAGTTTAGTTTAGGGTTTAGGGTTTAGGTGGGGTGGACCGCACTGTGATGGTTAGAAGCATGTCCAGCTATGTCTTACACAGCCCGAGACGGCAAAGCTGCCTGCACGCGTGCGGCAAGTGTGGCCAGCTGCGTGCGCAGCTCCGTTACCTGCCAAACGGATCGACTCATGGGTTTAGGGTTTTTGGGTTAAGAGTATACGGGGTTTAGGGTTTTGGGTTTGGGGTTGGGGCCCGCCAACAGCCAGACAAGCGTGCCTCTGCCGCACGCTGCATCTCGGCCTGATATCGGCTCAGCCTACATAAACCCTACACCCCCTTGTGTACCACCTTCTTGGTAGCCGAGTAACCATATTACAAGAAGGGTACCCTAAACCCTAAACCCTAAACCCTTTTTGGTACTCATTAATTACTATAAGGGAACCCATAACCCAAAAAGGGCACCTGGCACCTTTCACCCTTCTTTCGGGCTCGGGTCCAACCCTAAACTCTAAACCCTAAACCCTAAACCCTAAACCCCAAACCCTAAACCCTAACGAGGGTTTCAGTTTCGGTCTAAGGATGTAGGACTTAGGTTTAGACTTCGGATTGGGATTCTAAACCCCCGAGCCGAAAATCCACAGGATCCAAAGCTGCGAAGCCAAAACCACAACAGCCATGTAAGGAATAAGCCCTATGGTAAGCCGAAAACTTGACACAAGAGTTCCCACCCTCACACCCTCGAGAGAATTTCAAGCATTCCCTGGGGCCTGTTGGAGCACCTTCAGTTGATCCTGCAGACAACAAAGAAGAGTTTAGGGTTTAGGGTTTAGGGTTTAGGGTTTAGGGTTTAGGGTTTAGGGTGCGAAAAGCTTAGGTTCATAGGGCTAGGGTTTAGGGTTTAGGGCTCCGGCATTCTTAGGCTCAAGCACAACGACTGCACCGTCTGCTGTCAACTTCTCGTGCACCCCACATGCTTTCTGCAACAACTTGCCGCCAAACCAGCACACCCTAAACCCTAAACTCTAAACCCTAGTGGATACTGCCTTGTGCCAAGATGGTATGTTGTCAGTGCCCACAAAAGTATCTGGCAGAAGTCATGGTATGAAGAGTTCTCAGTTGATTCTCCGCCACCGTGGAAGAAAGTGGCGGAACAGTGTGTCATTGCCGCACAGAGTAGCAAGAATTGAAGGTGACCCGTCGATCGTCTCGTGCATCACTAAACCCCTCAGATGTGGGAACCAAGATGGTCTGGAGAGGAAACTGGATGTCACAGCGAAATCCCACGAACCTACGGGTGATGTATCGTTTCGTAACAAGGCTGCAAACTGGCCCCCTCGCTTTTCTCCCTGGTCATAACGGAGGCGTTCCGGCTTATGGCAACCCACATAGGGTTCCCTCCCATACAGCAGTTCCTCACAGGGTTTGCGGATGATCTCGTCATTCACCGGGACATCCACAACTGGTCCGACCTCTACGCGGCTCATGACATGGTAAGACTTTTACTGCACTATCTGCAAGAAGCCGGACTAGAGGTAAACTATGCAAAGTGCAACATTATGGTCAAATTGGCCGGTCGCCATGCACAGCAGGCCAAGAAGCTCTTCAAGTCACAGGAGCTGCGCTCGGGCCGGAAAGTTACGGTCTGGAACATAGATGCCCCAAAACAGCCTAGGCGGCCAGTTCTGCTTTCAGTTCTTCCCCCACTTCCCTCCCTTCCTTCGTTCGAGCTGGTAGACTCCTTTAAGTATCTTAGGGTAATGGTCAGCTACTCAAACCCGGAGGATCTCACTTTCTCCTTAAGACAAGAGAGAGCGGCGAAGAAAAAGCAGACAGTGCGCAAATTCATTCACAATAAGCGCAAGACAAAAACTGCATCCAGGCTGCTTGTCTGGAGGGCCACCGTCTGGTCCACGGCCACCTTTGGCCTGGAATCTGTTGGCCTTTCAGGAAGGCGGGCACGGGCTCTTCGCTCATGGCATGCCAGACAGGTGAGAGCGGTAACACACAACCCTGTGCATAAGACTCGAGAAACTACTGCAGCGCTCTTCACACGTCTTAAACTAGTTCCTCCTATTCAGCAGCTTCATGATCGCTCAGCTCAGCGCCTAGACTCCCTTCGCAAGCGCCGGCATGCAGCTCCAGCGAGTGAGGTCACCTCCTGCTCAACATCCACGTCGGCCAACACGTGTTCTTTGCCCTTCACTCAGCCCGGTGCCTGGCCTAACGAGGATGTCCTAACCATTCCCTCCACCCTGCAAACGGCGGAGGAGATTGTAGCCTCTTATCGCAAGCTGCTCACGGAGGTCGACAACGACCCCTCTCCGGACGTACCCACGCATGCCTGTTGCGGAAAGGTCTTTCGCACTGCGGCGGGTTTGAGAACACACCGGACAGTCAAGCACCCGGCTCCTGCCCTGCCACCTCTTGAATTCTCACGCCTAAAGCATTCCGTGGGAGGCATGCCTCAATGCTCTAACTGCCAGACGAAGTTCAAAAACTGGCATAATCTACAGCAACACGTTGAGCGCAGAGTCTGCAGACAGGACGGCTTTAAGCTTTCTAGACCTGCAGCAGCCACCCTGGCTGACGTGGTTCATCCCAAGGCGAGTGAGGTTTCCTCCAGCCAGGAGATTGAGCCTTCATCAGACCGGCAGGCTGCTGCTGCACCCTCGGTCCAGCTTACTTAGACACAGCGCCGCTCATCTCGCGCATGTGCACTGAATTGCTGCAGCAGGCCGGAGGACAGACCTTCCTTGAGCTCATCACTGGCAACCTCGGCCGGCAGCTTACCAGAACCTGCCTTCTCTGCGACTCATGGATAGCCTCCACGACAAAAATAGCCTTCCACCTCACCAAAAAACACGGAGCAGAATGGGCTTCTTACAAAGCTTCTGCGGGGAATAACACTTCTAAGATGTACGTGCTAACCCGCTTGTCCCCCTGCCCTGCCTGCGGCGTGAAAGTGGAGAGCGTTCCCAGACATACAAAGCAGTGCCCAGTCATTCAGCAATTGCAGCTCTTCTTCTTTCTGCACCCTGAGGCCCCTCTCTCCAGATCTCATTCATCTCTCCCACAAACTCAGATTTCACACCTTTCACCGAATAATACTGGGACTGGCGCATCTCTTTCTGCGGTCGCCACCCCACGGCTGCACACGGCCCTCTCTACGCAATTAGAATCCCCGACGCAGGTCACCCCCCTGCCTAAGGCATCCCAACAGCAGACCCTGCAGGCTTCTAATAAAACTCTCCAGCCAAAGCAAAGCCAGCTTCAGCGATGGTTCCGTCCAGGGAGTGCCTCTCAGGTTGCACAGCCGAGTGCAGGACCTGCCCAGCCACCTGCGACAGAAGTGGATGACTCCCATCCACCACTGCCTCCTGTAGCTCTGCCTATGCCGCAGTTGATTAATCCGCACAACTTGTGCTACGCCATTTCAGTCTTGCAAATTTCCGATGGCCTGCCGTCCCGCACATTTGACTTGTAAAGATATTTGCAACTTTGATTGGTTTCGGGAAGTTCGAGCCCCATTGTTTCTGAATTTTGGGATTTAAGCCATTCTAAACGGCCTCAAAACCTCTAACCAAAATAAAAGAAAAGGCGTCTCGAGACTTCCCGACACCATTTTTGTAAATGGTGTCGGGAAATCTTTGAAACCTTTAGCAAATTGAAAGGGCAGCCTTTTTGAACTTCAAAGATTGTAAAGATTTAAAAGGCTTCAAAATCTCAAAATCATTAAAAGATGGAAAAGTTTGAAGATTTTCGAGCCTTCTAAAGCCTTGAAAAACTAATTGGGCCACAAGAGTGTGCCAAATAGACCCTAAAGGTCCTACGTGCAGATAGATAGGTATACGCACAAATGTATGTTCCTCTCGATATTCCTTTATACCCCTCTAACCCCGACGTACTCCATACCTGGTTAATGTCAGGATCAACCAGCAGATGATCATGTTCGTTTTGCGACAGGACCTTTCGAGAAGCTTTTGCTTGCTCAAGACATTCCGTGAATGCACGTACCATGTGTGAGCGCATATACGACCACAAACAAGCTTTGAGATTCGATGTGGGGGTACGCAGTGTGGCTTGTCCATAGAACCGACATGTCATGCTGACGTGAACCTTTCCTCTGGCATGCCCTGCCTGGGCAACGTGGTTCCGATTTGGATCCCTGGCAAGAAGTTGGATGACAGAACTTCGGCAAAAAACGCACGATGAACCCCGCAAAACCTTCACCACTAGACGACCCAAAGCTTTTCACGGTCGTTGGATTTAGGGGCTCGGGCTTTTGAGGAGGGTCTTCCAGTCAGACGGTGAAAGCGGAAAAAGGCGAAGTGCACTAACAGTACGCAATCCAGCTGCGCCAGAGCTTCAACCCCGTGGCCCGAGAGCGCAGGCAAATGGAAAGGTTCCAGGCCCCAAGAACTACAATCTTGGTGCAGCCACGAAACCAACTTGGCGCTTCTGCTCTGAGTGGTGGCTTCTCCACCTGGCTGAAAGATGCGATCAGCAGTCTCAAGGCTGACGCTGGCCAGGTAGGAACTCCAAGCACAGGATTGCAACCCATACATCAAACAATGGCATCAGGCTATGAGGTTTCCTAGCGGGTGTTTTTTACTTTGAAGGTAGCAGGTGCGGAACTCGGAAGGAGGAGCTCAGCTTCGATTTGTGGAAGCCCTATGCATAATGCATGAGTTTGCACGTGTTTCACTCTAAAGGGATGGGCTTTTTCCAGGCAGTCGAACGAGTTGTTACTATGGTCCCGAGTGGCATCTTGCAAGGACCTGTCTCGATGGCTTTTGAATGCTGGATCCCTTGACACCATCATTGAGCTTCAGCTCCGTGCGAGCCGCCTGCTTCCTAAATAGTCTATTGCCGAACTTGACAAACAAGGTCCAACCATCATTACCACCAAAATTGCTATAGCAATTCTTCTTTCTACTTCGCTTCTTACTACTATTCCGAATACGATTTCGCTAATCGTACTATTAATACCATTTTCCTGCTACTACGATGACTACCCGTTCCATGACTGCTACTGCGAATGTTTTTGTTGACCATTTCCAGTCCAAAGGGGGCACGGCACTGCCTGGCCGGCCGGAAGCGGATCATGCTCCGGCTCCGTAGTTGGAAAAGAAGAGATCTGCTTTGCATTGTGGCTGAAAACATCGGTAGAACCAGGCATTCAGCTATTGCCCGGAAACTCATGCCAATCTCAGCCCAGCCTTCTTAGGGCGGGCCCGCAGCATCGGCAAGCGCGCCATCTGGGCGACATGACCCACCAAAAGTGTGATCGCCTATGCCGGAACGCTAGCTGTTAGCTCTTCCATAATGATCTCCTAGCTTGTGACCAACCATCGGCAGCGCGTGCTGTTAAGGTAGGAATCCTGGCCCTACCTGTAGCAATCCAACGAACGAGGGCCCGACATGCTTCTGCCTTTTTTTTCCAATCGTCTTTCAGCTCTTCTTGACACTTTCTTCTCGGAGGGGTCCTGTGATTCTGCTCTGCACACAGAGTGCTGCAGCGCCTATACACATGACCTAGCCAAATCCAGCGAGGTCATGTGCAATCCCACACCGCATTGCAATCGAGGAACCCCTGTCCATAGCACAAATGCGAATGAGGCGCACAATTCCTATAGCAACACAAGCCGCCGGCAGTAAAAGTCAAGTCAGCATCCCTGTCCTGTGGAATGGCTGGTGGAGAAGCTGAAACCTCACCCAGAGCCAGAATATGCCAGAATCAGCGATCAGTTGATGCGTAGCATCCAGGGTTTCGCCATGTTTCGCCCCCATCCATCCCGCACCTCAATGTTCTGACCAAACGATGCCGGAATGAACAAAGCAGACCATTATACTACACGAAGTTGCATGGGATACTGGTGATCATATTCGGGTCCCATTCTCCCTGAACCTGAAACCCAAAACCTCAACCCCCAAACCCCAAATCTCGTGAGTATCCCAAACCCCAACCAAACCCAGCCCTGACCACACTCGTCTGCCTGCACGCCGACGGGTTCGCTGCTGGTCAGGACGGTCTGGACATTGTTGACCTTGGTGGCTAAAGCTTCCCTTGATATCCTGTGCGCAGAGCATGAAAGGAGTGCACTTCCAGGCTGCCTGCCCCAAGAATCTGGTGGACATTTCTGCGTAAGTGTTGCTAAATACCCTGCTGGCGCGAAAGCTCATCACGCTAAGAGCTGCGCAGTCAACAGTCCAGCTGCCTGTGGTTCCTGCCGATGTGTGTACTCTTGCCCCCCTACAGTAGTTGCTGTTTTGGGTCCCTGGCTGAGTCCCTATTTCGTCTCCGTAGTTTAGGACAACCCCCATGCCTCCCGATCGCACATACACCCGTACCCCGAATTCCAAACATCCTACATCGAAAAGAACCCTCAGCGCAAAGGGACGGGGGGAGGCCTAGCTATGAGTCGTTGTAGAGGGGGCAGAGTCGGATAATAAATGCTATAGCTTAGGGGATCCGTTGAACTGTAGCTACTTTAGCTACTGTAGCTACTATAGCTACTGTAGCTACTATAGCGGGTTTAGGGTTTAGGGGTTAGGGCCGGGTCAGCAGAGATAGAAATGAATGGAGGCCGGGGAGGGGGGGGGGGTCGGGGATGGTGGCACCTTCTTGCCAGCCAACACAAAGCCCGCTGGTAGCCGGCCCCCGAGCATCTCCTCTACGGCGACAAGGGTGGAACACCAAGGGCTTAGTGCACTTCCCCAACAATGAAGCCCGCCCAACAATGTCTGGTTCGTCTTGGGAGTGGGGCAATATTGGGGGCGGGGGGGATGGACGTAACATCAGAGGGAGGGGCTTAGGCTAGTGTGATCAGGAACAACACGAAGCAAGAGCCGCGGTGATGATAGACAATTTCCAAAGATAGCCGTACCTATCGCAAAACAGAAAAACAATATGGAGCCCTGCACCCTGGACACGTGAAGCTTGAACCCTAGGGTTTCTGTGGGCCCTCTGCCTTTCAAAGCCCGACGACATAGGGGGAACGAGAACCCAAGAGTTGTTTTATATTCAACCTGGGTGGGCGGGGGGGGGGGCATTCTGGTTCAAGCTTCAGACTGACATGCTCGAAGATTTCTGGGTTTCAGTGCTGTTCTTTTGTTTGGGGGGGGGGGGGGGGGGGGGGGGGGGGGGGGGGGAGGCTCGGGATCCGTGTCGAAATCGCGTAAACCTTGAGCCCCTGGACCCTACAACTCTGAAACCAGAACCTTCCAACCCTCAGACCCCGAGCCCCTGCACCCTTGCAAGCCTCAAAACTCAAAACCCCCAAGCCTTGGAACCTTAAGCCCCAAAAGCTGAAGCCAAAAAGCAACCACATCTATACACAAAGAAACAGAACTCCCAGCCGACGAGAAATGCACCACCACTATTGACCACATGGGATACTGGTGATCATATTCGGGTCCCATGATTCCTAAACCTTGAACCCAAAACCTCGTATGTATCAAAAAGCCCCAAACCCCATACTCGAAACCGCGAAGTCCTAAGACCTGCGAAGCCCGAAAAGGAATATTCCAACCTAAAAGGAACGCTGGCTGCCTGCACCGAGTCTGATACTCTCCTCTCTTAAGATTGAACCCCCCCAGTGGTCCTAATGCAACGAGACTTTGACAATGCATGTGCCTTGCAGTACCAGTTGTTTTAACTGGGGGTATATGTGATGTCGGGGTGGCAAATTTCAATAGGTGAGAAGAGGAAGGGGGGGTAGAGCCGGGTAGAGCCGGGTAGAGCCGCACCACACAGCGGCCTGCTCCGCTTCTTGAGCTTCGATGCTGGCCTGCACCTGCAGGTGTCAGAGCGTACGTCGGATTTGGGCTCAGATCGAGAAAACCCCGTGCCTTTTGGGCCGCATATGGTTCATGCCGTTGGGCCACAGGTTAAACTCTGCAGCATTAACATGGCAATGCCCTCATACATCCGACTGCATTCTCCCAGCCCTGACCACACTCGTCTGCCTGCACGCGGACGGGTTCGCTGCTGGTCAGGACGGTCTGGACATTCTTGACCTTGTTGGCTAAAGCTGCTTCCGCTCCGCTTCCCTTGATATCCCGTGCGGAGCATCAAGGAGCGCAGGTTCTGGCTCTGGTGGACGTTTCTGCAGCACTGTCACTATAAATACTCTGCTGGCGCGAAAGCTCATCACGCTAAGAGCTGCGCAGTGAACTGTCCAGCTGCCTGTGGTGCCTGCCAGAGTCGGCCACCAGCTTTCTACAAATTGAACGTACCCCAGTCCCACCAGTACCCACCATTACAAACTATTGTCAAGCATTACCCCACCATAGCCCTGCATTACCCACCATTGCCCACCACCCTTCGCCATTCCAACCATTTCCCACCTTTCCCCACGATTTCCGCCATTCCCACCACACATCACTGTAGTGCACCAACAATGCATACGAGCATACTGTCTTTTGGCGCTCGCTGCCTACAACTTCTGTCACAAAACTCGGGCCTCAGAACAATCAGACCTGCTGGGCCATGCCGCTTCCGAGAGCTGTGCTTCCAAACGCTTGCCGATCGTTTCTGCGTGCATGAGCCAGAACTGTTTCTCTGATGCCTACAGCACAGTCAACAACGCATGTTTGCGTCAATGATTTGTCTTGATGTTGCATGACATTGAGTGAGTGCAGTTTGCATTGGTTTGTGTATCAATCAAGTTCTACCACAACATACCACGACCACACACAGAATGACTATGGCGCTGTGGCACATCTCTCAACAATTCACCAAAATCACGCTGGTTCCGTGATCCTCGCGCGCGCGAGCGCGGGCGCGCGCGCGCGCGGGTGCGCGTGTCCGTGTGCGTGTGCCTGCGCCTGTGCGTGTGGGTGTGGGTGCGGGTGTGGGTGTGTGCGTGTGCGTGTGCGTGTGCGCGTGGTGCGCGTGGTGCGCGTGGTGCGGGTGGTGCGCGTGGTGCGCGTGGTGCGCGTGGTGCGCGTGGTGCGCGTGTGCGTGTGCGTGTGCGGGCGCGCGTGTGCGGGCGCGGGTGTGTGTGTGTGTGTGTGTGTGTGTGTGTGTGTGTGTGTGTGTGTGTGTGTGTGTGTGTGTGTGTGTGTGTGTGTGTGCGCGTGCGCGTGCGCGTGCGTGTGCGTGCGTGCGTGCGTCAGTGAGTGAGTGTGTGGGGATTATGTGCATCTCTCATGTGCATTCCTCGAAAGCTGGGGAATAGAACTCAATCATCTGCTTGGGTGGTCTCATGTCTCGTGAAGGCAGCCAGAACTCCCTGCTGCAAGCATCGACTCAAAATGTCCTGCCTCCAACCTCCACGGCAGCGTGCACGTGACACCACGACGCCCCACGCCGCCGACGGACATTTGCATTGCGACTATATTTGCATTGCAACTACTACCACTATGCGGGAGAACTTTTTCCTCTGGTCAGTGACTGCCTGACAGTCACATTATGCCCTCGGTCTGACCAGGTACAACACTTCTGAGGTTCATCAGCGGACTGGACCTGATGCGACTAAACATGCTGTACAAGCCACAGCAATTCAACAACAAACGAGGGCCACACCGGCAAATGCTGCAGCTCAATAATGCAACAAGACCCTGCATGCAACGGAAATGCCGGCCGGATCTAAGACGTCACCAGAACCCCGGCCCCCCCCCCCCCCCCACCTTCCCGAATACTGCGCTTATCATGCCGATGGTCACCCCGCAACTATGCAACACAATCTTAAAAACCCTAAGCCACCAGACAATCTTATCGAACCTGAAACCTGAGCCCTAAACCCTGGACCCTGTAGTCTGAACGCCCTATAGCTTGGGACTTGGACTTGTGCGCTGCAAATTCGCCCCGAACCCGAGCTGAGAATGAAAGCTACGACTTTCTTGCGCCTTTCGGAATTCAGGGTTGTAGGCTCATAGGGGTTTCGAGTTCTAGGGGCTTCGGGGTTAAAAACTTTACGGTCTAGGGTCCAAGGCTCCACAAGATCCCGTGCAACCATCCCCCACCGCTACGTTCAGTGCCTACCATTTAAGGGTTTAGGGTTTAGGGTTTAGGGTTTAGGGTTTAGGGGCACTTAAGGGAGGTAGGCCGAGTCAACCTTAGGGCAGCTTCTGGAGAGAATATTCGACCCTAGTACCAAAGCCCTGGCAACCCTAAACCTTAAGAAGCCTAAGCCAAACACCCCTAAAGAAGCAACGCTCATAGTTATACCCTAGTGACCCTAAACCCTAGTAACCCTAAAAAGGCCCTCGTAGCCCTGAACCCTAAGAAGCCCAAACCAAAAAACCCCTAAAGAAACAACCCTCACGGTTTCTCGGGAAGATTGAGCTACCAGCTGCCTGCCACTCGCCGGGCCCTTTGGCGCGTTGGGGAGCTCCCTGGGCTTCGTGCCGATGGTGAGGGTGTCCACTGAGGGTTTAGGGCTTAGGGGTGCCAGGGTTTAGGGTTTAGGGAGGGTTTACAATGTTCAGGCGGTGTATAACAGGGTTCATGGCTGTTCAAAACTCCGTAGTGGGACACTGCGCCATGGGTGTATGTGGCATCACGCCGTGGTTGTCACACAGTTCACGGATACACGCCTCCATTTGAGGGTTTTTTTTCTGCACGGGATTTCCTGTGAAGCCTACTGCTCGCAATGTATCGTCTACCATGCCGAATGGCAAACACACCATTCTGTGATCTTGGCCGGTGCGTCACTGGCCAGTGAAACAGCGACTCACAAGGCCTTTGCCTCAGCAGCTGGCCTTCGTCATCTGACGCGGAGAACCGCCGGAAGCTCTTGTTTTCACACAGGGACTGTATTTTGAGGACTGCCTCCTGGGCTCCGATTTTGCCCTCGTAAGTTCTGAAAAGCAAATGAGGCCCTTAAATCCTAAGGCCTTACCCTGCAACCTTAAACGGTGCATGTTATGCTGTAATCACAATGGGATAACACGGCGATATTCGCCCTCACTAGTGGCAACGCTAATCCTTGCAAAAGAAGCCGAATTCCCGAACTCCTAATCCTAGGACAGTAGAATGCACCTAAAGGCAACTGGACTTGAGTCTCTTTCTGAAGTGCAGGTTAGGCTTTAGGGTTTTCTAAAGTGGGGTGTCTTGGCAGGGAGTATACTTCTGCGATGGCTCAACCTCCAAGGAAGGGCGCTACAAAGGCCTCGAAGATACACACCCCTACTATCCGGGCCATGGTCTCCAGAGGCCCAGACTCCGCAGTGTGAAAGGCTTTTGGCACATCTTAGAATCTTGAACGCATGCTGCGAGGGCTCTACGAATGCCTTCTCCATCATGGAACTTCCACGTTACTTACACACATCACGTGCACATACCAACACATATGTACGTGCATGTGGATACATACATGTATGCACACGTATGTACGTACGTACAATCCATCCATCCGTCCGTCCATACACGCGTACATATTTATAAGTGTCGATTCTTACATGCTTGCCTATATGTTTGTGTATACATACATAGGTGTGCGCGCTACATTCCTGTAAATTGGTTTGTATAATATTTACAGACAACTCCATACCCTTCCGGTGGTTGGAGCGAAACTCCCTCGGCCACCTGCTTGACCACATTGCCAGGAACCGTCACACTTAGCCGGCCGGTCAAGAAAACAGAACTCGGATGAAGCAGCAGCCCAAAATCCTTCCATGTGCTACGCCGACTACTCCCTGGACAGGACAACTAGGACGACGAGAACCATCGAGAACAAAGTACCATTGTCAAGGTCAAACGATGGAAGGGCCCAGCCCGAGAAAGTCAAGCTGCACAGGCATCCCTACTTCTGAGGGTGGTGCGCGAGCAAAACTGCAAAAGGATAGGCATCCGGAGGTTCGGCATTTGCAGTGGTCGACTCTTTGCGGATGTTCATCGATCATCCAGCGGCATGGATAAGCGCGTGAATCTCACTCTCTGCAAAGGTCAGTCTGCTCTCAGTCTGCGCCTCTTTGCGCGAAGCATGCTCTCAAGCTGGGTAAGGCCACCCTCGACTGCATATTCCAGGGCCGTGCGGCCATCATTGTCGGTTGCTGCCCTGTCAGCACCAGTATCGAGAAGCAGCCGCGCCGTATCGATCGCTGCCTCCTCCTTTTCAAGCCAGTAAATGTTTGAAGCATGGTGAAGGGCTGTAAGACCGTTGTTGTCGGAGACACCGTGATGCGCCCCAGCATCCAACAATAGGCGCACCATGTCCACATGGACATTTGCTGCGGCACTGAGAAGAGGTGTGAAACCCTCCTGATCGGCAAGCTCCTTGTCAGCGCCCGCTTCCAGCAAGACACGGGTTGTCTCCAGGTGACGAAACTTCGATGCCACTTCGAGAGGTGTGGAGCCGCTGTGGTTGCAGAGGTCTTTGCTTGCACCCGCCTCCAAGAGCTCGCGCACCACGTCGGCACGGCCAAGATAGGATGCAGTGCGAAGAGCCGTGGAACCGTTGCCGTCGGTCGAGTCCTTGTCTGCACTGGCCTCTAGAAGCAAGCGAACCACGTCTGCACGGCCTACCATGGATGCCGAAACAAGCGGCGGCAAGCGTCCGCCCCGGGGTCCGCCGAGGTTGGGGTCTTGCGGCAGTTTGAGCAGCTTCTCAACATCCAAGATACGGCCGTCGGCTACAGCATCTGTCATTTCTTGCCTCTGCTCGTCATTCGCTGCGATGAAGGGCAACACAACCATCTGGACATCAATGGGTGATGTCAGCTCGTCAGCATCCTCCAGCACAGCAGAGCCTTTCAAAAGCCTCTGCCGAAAACGTGGCACCCCACAGAGTCGGCACAACTCTCTCTTCAAGCTTTTGACGTCCGTGAGCTGATGCATGGCTATGGCGGCCACCTCTTGGCCGGAAGGCCTCCATACATGCAACATGCAGACCGTGCTGTGGGATCCTACCATTTACGGGCACGTAGGATAAGGATCCGAGTACTTTGAGTTCATTCTTTTTGAGGTGCTTATAATCAGGACTTGATTGTTTGACCACGTTCGATTTTTTTGGCATTCTGAGATTCAAGGCGTGTTCTAGCTCTACATGCAGTCTGGGGTATAGGGTATAGGGCATCGAATGATGTCAGATTTTCTCGGTCGGCGTGATCAGTTTGAGCACTGGCATCAGATGGAAGTCATTAGTGGTCGGAACGACTACTCATACTTACAAGAGGACTTGGGTAATTGTGACGATGGTACCTTTGCCCAGAAAGAAATGTCCACAGCATAGCCTTGCCTGGAGCTGTAGCTTTGACCGGGGTCCTGACTTTATGTTTTTCCTTGTGAGGCGGCTTAGAGCAAGCCTCCCCCTATTTAGGCAAAAGACTCCGTTCACCACCCTGCAATGCACATCTGGATGATCAGGCCCAATCTTCGAACATCCCAGGCTGCAGGGCAGGATCGCGGCTTGCTGCACACACGATGCAACTACGTCCCAAGGTTCGAGCCATGCAGAGTCGGGCCCGACGGGTCATGCCTCAGCTTTCGCTTCTCTGGCATTCTGCTCTCGCTTTCAAGCACTGTGGGTGCTCATGCGTCGGAGCGACTCAAGGCGCGACAATGTGGCTGCGAGAAAAAAAGTCCCATGCAACTTTAGGCCCCGGGTGCACCCTGAATCCGTTGAACCCAGGACCCCGAAGCCCAACTCCGAAGCCCAACTGTGCAACTTGTGACCGGCAACTCCGGCGACTTCAAGGTCGCGAAAACCTGCAACTCCCCTCCCAAAGGCCCCAAAAGCCTCAACCTCTCAAAACCTCACAAACACTTCTCAAGCCTCGAAACACAGCCGGCCCTCAACTCGAAAATCCCCTGGGGCCTCTCAACAGCCTCTCAATCCCCTTATAACCCCCCAAGGCGGTGTCCCGCAGCTCGGAAGCCGCGTCGGATCCGGGCTTCGAAGGGTTTCTCAGGGGCTTGGCTTCCTGAGGCTTTGCAGCCTTCAATGGGCTGCAAGCAGGCTCAAGTTCCCAGTCTTCGAAAACCCTGCGCTTCTCAAGGCATGGGACCTGCTGCAGACTGTCGTACCCCCTTCTTTCCGCGGCGCCTAGGGCGCGCGCTTCGCGGGGCTCGCTCGAAACCCTGGAAATCGCCAATAAATCGGCCAATGAGTCGAATGAAGAGAAAGGATCAGAGACTAGAGACTGGCTGGTTAAGCAAAAAGAGTGGAGGAACAGCTAGCAAGGTTTTTGGTCAAAGCGGCACAAGTTCAGCAGATCGTGCAGGAGAACAAAGCGCTTGAAACGGCGGAGGAGGTTGAGTTCTTACAGACCAAAACTATCCCAACACAAGAAGCAATGCAGGAGCTTGAGAAGTGGAGGGAACCGTTGTCAGACGAGGTAGCGTCATTGGTTAAAGAGTTGGAGGTGGTGGAACCACCGACTCAAGAAAAGCTGGATAAATTGGCTGAAGAACCTAATGCACCGGTGATCGAATACGTGCCCAGTCTGGTGGTGTTTACCAGAAAACAGGGAACTGGAAGAAGACGGGCTCGCATCTGCGCATGTGGAAACTTTATTTCCACAACAGCGGCCACTGAATATGAAGGGCCTAGGTCCTTAAGTCGTCACTCGCTGTATGCTCCTGGGTTGGACTCAACAACCTTTCGGTGCCAGGTAAGGCACCCTGCTTGTATGGGGTGGGTCATTGCTGGGGTGGACATTTCAAAAGCTTTCCTGACGGCGCCGATGAACAAGGCGCAGAGAGAAGGTCGTCTGGTGGTAGTGCAGCCCCCAAGGGCGGCGGTTAAGCTGGGCCTTTGCACAAAGGAGGAGCGGTGGATTGTGAGAAAAGCCCTGTATGGGTTGGCAGAAAGTCCTGCAGCTTGGGTGGAGTGGCGAGATCAGCGTCTTCAGGGTATGTCTTGGGTGTCAGGAAACGGGCAAACAATGAAGTTTCAGAGGTCCAATGCTGACCCAAGTCTGTTTCTAATTATGGCCCAGGCGAAGCCGGAAGGCGCAAGTGAGTTGGTAGGGACAATGGGTCTTTACGTGGATGATTTCTTGCTGGCCGGGAACATGACAGTGATCCGGGAAGCACTGGAGCAGATCAGGAAGGGGTGGAAAACCTCAGAACCTGAATTCTGCGGTCCAGGCTGTGGTGATGGATTCCTGAAGTTTTTGGGTGTCCAGATTTGGTATAGGAATGGCAGCTTCTTTCTGAATCAAGAGGATTTCGTGAGGGATTTGCTGAATAGACGTGGTTACCAGATTGATGAGTCTGGAAAGGGCAGTAATCTGCCGATGGTTAAAGAAACCCCTGGTGAAGAGGAGGAAGTGGATATTCCTTCTCTGAGGGCGGCTCAAGGGGCTGTGGGGGAGTTCCTCTGGGTGGCAATAAAAACGAGGCCTGATTTGGCGTTCTGTACAAGCCAGCTGTCATTGTGGACTTCTCGAAGGCCGAAATATGTGGTGAAGAAAGCCGAAGAGGTCTTCAGGTATCTTGCTGCAACCCCAACTTTGGGGATAACTTACGGAAGAATTGCTGCTGGGACAACAGAAAGAAACTCGCTTTTACGTTACGCCAGGGGTATCAAGGTGGTTGAGTCCTACGCAGATGCAAGTTTTGCAGCAGGTGAAAACGAGAAGAGCCATTCTGGTGCTGTGGTGGTATGGGGTGATAGTCCCGTTATGTGGGCCACGCAGCGACAGTCAACGGTGGCTTTGAGTACAACGGAAGCTGAATTACATGCGTCGATTGAGGGTGCAACAATGATTCAATCGTGTACTCCTATAATTGCTTCCTTGGTGGGAACTGGTGAAGAGTCGTTGCAAAAGGTGCTGTATACTGATTCGGTATCAACATGTTCAATTATTCAATACCCTGCTGGTAGCTGGAGACCCAGACATCTGAGAATTCGAGCGGCTGGTGTTAGGTCTCTAGTGGATCGTGGATATATGGTGATTGCACACCTTCGAGGAGAGTATATGCTTGCAGATCTGTTAACAAAATTGATGAGTGGGCAGGTGTAAGCTAACCTGAAGGCGCTTTGGGGTCTCCAAATGTTGGTTCAAGGAACCGATCTGAGAAAAGCTACTCTTGCTGTGGCGGTCATGATGGTGGCTGCATCTTCAAGGGATGGCGAAAACTCAGGTAGAAGAGGAGACATTGGCGCCTGGTTTGTTCTGCTCGGAAGATGGGGTGTGTAGAGCCTCTAACATATCTACGGTGACGGTTCTGGCACAAGGTATTGAAATGGTTTTGAACAATCTCGATTTCGCTGTGTATTTGGTGGCGACGATTTTACTCTGAGAGGTGGTCCGTTATGGTCTACAGCGACTTCGGCGTTGGCTGTGGGGCCGGAAAGTGGTGGTCATTCCCACGAGTGCCACTCTGTATACAACGGTGGGTGGAAACTGTATGCATGCAAGCAGTGACTGTGATGTTCTGCGTTATTCACAACCCAGGGCCAGAACGCTATGTAAGCGCTGTGTCAAAAAGGAGTGGGTGGTGGACGCTGACTTCCTTGGTGAGGAACGGTTTACTGGAACGTAGACCTTGTCCGTGTGAGGTGAAGAGATCCTCAGCGGTAAAGTTCGGCCAACGTGCTGACAGTTCGTCCTGGAAGACGTTAAACCACAAAATTCATTTCATGCAGCGGGCTGTCGCCGAGAAAGGGCAGCTTTTGGCCGAAGGTTTGCACCTCCAGAAAATGTGTCCTAGAAAATCCTAGGACAGGGGGAGCGTGGAGCTGCAGTTTGTATTTCAGGCAGTGTATTGGAGGTTGTAAAAGGGTCAATGAACCCGTGATTACTTTGGCTCAAGACGGCCATGTGCCAGTCAACAAAAAGGTTTTGTGCGTTTGTGTTGTTGGTTGGTTGGTCCAGGGTGAAATTCAGGGCTTCGGTTGGGGTTGACTGTTTGGTTCCTTGTCCCCCTTCGGTTGCCCCCCGTACCCTAAACCCTAAACCCTAAACCCTAGAGCACCTTCGCGCTCCTGTGGAGTGCTCTGACCGACCGTGTTGACCTTTTGTCAAGCAGACGGCCTCCCCTACTACTTGACCCCACCTCACATGACATGGGTTTAGGGTTTAGGGTTGAGGGTTTAGGGTTTAGGGTTTAGGGATCCAATAGTCATTCTGATAGTGACTATGCTTTTTGACTACGCTTCGCGGCCAGGAATCTTTGAGTTGAACACTTCTCACCCATCAAATGAGGTTTAGATTGTACCAGCGAGCTTGAGCGTCCCCAAGGTCTTGTTCACAACAAAGGTTTAAGTACCGCAAAGATCTACCCTCATCCAGGATCTTGTTCTGCGCCCCAATTTTACATCCTCAACTACTCAGGAACGTGCAACGCCCAAAGCAAGCAAGCGCAGCTTTTTCAAGGCAGCTGTTGTGAAGATGACTACTCGCAGCTGCGGTCATTGTTGTGAAGCTCACACATCCCACAAATTGTGAGGTTCCCTGAGTATTTCAGGGCCGCACGCTCCTGTGCTGCAGTGTGGCGCCCTGCAGGGGATTCTAAGGCTTGTGGGTGCTGCCTGGAGGTTACTACGCCGGGTCACACGCTCACACAGAAACGGCAGGAGACAGGCTTGGGGCAGTGCGCACAAGCCTGTAAAAGGAGCTTTGGGCGAAACGGTGGCGAAGCCAATGCAACGGCTGCATCTGGGTAGCAGTCGCAACTGAACATTCTTGCAAGGCGACGTGCACCCATCTCAGTGGCAAGCCTCCGGCCCACATCTGGGTGACCACCGTAACATTCTAGGAGGCTTAAGCATGCTTCTGGGACCGACCCTTCGAAGCTCGGATCAGACGCGAAATGCTCCGGAAAGTGCCTTCTTCAGCAAGGGCTTCCCTTGGTGTTCCCAGGCCACTCAGCCTCGATCGTGTCTGGTGGGACTGTCGCCATCAGAGGGTTTCGAGGTTCTACCCTAAACCCTAAACCCTAAACCCTAAACCCTAAACCCTAAACCCTAAACCCGGTTCTAGCACACGCTTTGCCTTTTTTTTTGCGACGTGGGAGGGACTCTGAGAGAGAGCCGCATCCGTGATGCCTTCGATGCCGTTTACGAGAAGCCCAGGGAGCTACTTGCCTGTACCCTAAACCCTAAACCCTAAAACCCTAAAACCCTAAAACCCTAAACCCTAAACCCTAAACCCTAAACCCTAAACCTGCCATCGCCAACAAAAGCACGCACGAGTTTACGTGCATCGAGCGATCCAGTACCACCTGGCAAAAGCAGGCGCTCGGTTTTGGAATAGTTCGGCCCCAGTGCCCGTCTGCAACACCCGACGTGTGTTTCAAGATAAAGAGTGAAGCAGGCATCAGCCCAGAGGCTAGAAGGCGACAGCTCCTCGTCTCCAAAAATCTCAGGAGCTTTCACATCAGCACCTGTCATCAGCTTGGAGGATGTTTTAGCTTAAGCAAGAGAGGGAGAGATCGTGCTGTGACCCTTTAACCTGATCCGTCGCCCTGGCACAGAGGATGCCTTCAAGATTCAAGAGCGATGGCTGGGAGAAAACATTATGGAAGCTGAAGTTGAAGGCTTCTCTTTTTTGTGTTTCCTTTTTCGTGTGGTCTTTCTGTATGCAAGCACAGTCTGAAGAATCAGAAGTGGTTGAAGCCGCTTGGAAAAACACAGGCACGAAAACAAAAACTAAACAGCGGAGTGGGCTGACTGGCAATTCCGGCGGCGCAACATTGAGGTGGTTTTGGCTCAACTGCACCCGCCTGCGGTGGAGTTCCCTTGCCCTCTGTGTAGCTGCGTTGCTACCTCTGGTGAGTGGGCTGGGCAAGTTGGCGCATCACGCGGACATGTCAAGATTGCTTGGAGTTACATCCCAAGCGCCGCTTGCCGAACATGCTTGAAGCAATTTGGGGAGCGCGAAAGGTTACTTGCACACCTCAAGTCTGATGGCAGTCTGGTGCTCTTGCAGGACGAAACCAAGTCCATGTGTGAGGGAGCTCCGGAAACTGGGCATGAGACATTAGCCGAGCTCCTGTGAAGTCAGGGAGGGCCACTGCACAGGGGTGCGCATTGCTTCGCTCTTGGGGCTTTATGCTGATACTCTCGTCAAAAAATGCAGGCTCAAGCCCTTGAAGTCTTTCCATGCATTCTTCTGGCTGAGCATGCCTTTGAATGCCTCAATTCCATGTCGGGGAGCATTTGTCGCCTAAGCTGTCGCAAGCGAAGCCTCCATGAAGGCCACCGCACTTTACTTCGTGAAAGCCTGAATGCAGCGGTCAGCTGCTTAACTATAGCATCCACCTGACCAACAGCCGAATGCCCTAAAGCTTGAGATGGTCCACCTCCGACCCCTCGTCCCTTCACCCCGCATCCTGCATGCAAACCGAAACCGTGACGCACAAACCCCAAATAATGTTTCTACCTCGGAGCAGGAGCGGCTGAGACCGTGCGGTGGGAGAGGCCTGCCGTTCCACGGGGGCCGGCGCCGAAGCGCCCGGCTTTCCTCTCCCCGCCGAGACCCGAAAAGCCCGCAAAGGGGACAGGCCACGCATGCCGGACGAGTGTGAGCCAGCGCTCATGCCTGCGCCCCGGTGCATTGCGGCAGCAGCATCAGTAGATGGAAGCAAAACATGTGCCTATTGCAGGTTTGGTGGTACTTGTCTGGTAGAATCTGCCTATGGCATTCTATGGCCGTTTTTCTGAGCTCTTTGCCATTCCTGCAGATGGTACACTATGCCTCACAGTGCAGTCTGGGGCAGTCGACTTATGGGTGGCAGAGTCGGCTGAGATCGGCAGTCCGAGGTGCTCCGCACATCGGACGCCTCGAGGCCTTCTTCTTATTCACCTGGGCGGGCATAGGCTACTTAGGGATCTACAGTGGAGTGATGCAGTCACACAGCCCGCCCACGACGTCATCAGGGCTCCACACTTTTTGTGACTTGCTCCTGCGGACCTCAGCTGCTTCTGCAACACTGACTGCAAGCTTTTCCGAAGACGAAGGTGAGTTACCTAGACAGGAAACACCTCGAGAAGGCCGCGAGAAGACGGCTATGTAGCAGCTCTAAGCAGCAGCTCTCAAGATGACAGCAGTGAGAATGGAAGGGCCCACAGAAACGCCAAGCAAGCTGCGACTGCTGCGATGTGTTGAGGCATGTGACTGCTCGCTGCAGCTTTCTGCACGACGTTGCCGCATGCTCGGCCCACCGATACATCCCGCGATGCATCCAGCTGCCTCTCCCAGGCATCTGAGACCTCCAGGTGCACCGACCCTGAGCAGTTTGCTGTGCCCATCTAAGGACTCTGATCCCATGTCGGCCAAACACTCAAATGGGACGCAAATCCAAGGATGCCTCCAAGAGCCACTGCATCAAGGCCCAGGCGGTCGGGGTGCACGTATCCTGCAGGAAACATGGAAAAAGCACGATGATGTGCGACGCCCATTGAAGTGGACAACGCCATGCACTATAGAACTATCGCGTATATGTACATATATATATATATATATGAGCATATGTTGCTGCAAACTGAGCTTCGGACCATTTGACGTCTGTGCCTGACGTCCAAATCCATGGCTCCTCGCACTTGAGACGCACGTCCTAAGCCCTATGAAACTGAAAAACAAACACCATCCGCTGAATTGCGGCCTGCCACAAGGGTGCCCATGGGTTCCAAAATGGCTCAACTTTGGATAGGCAATCTTACGCGAACGTGCACTTGTTTTGTTGTAATTCTGCTCTTGTCGTTGGTGGTTGCTTTGCCGGATTAGCGTGTGCTGCGTCACGCCGCGGCTTTGAGCGCTGCCCTATCGGAACATGTTCTGAATCAAACACATCTGCTCTGTGAGGGAATTATGGGCTGTTGTTGCTTGAGTTCGAAAGGCTGGTTGCTGCACGGGGAGCTTTGATGAATGGCGTCTTGTCCATTTACATCTTACACCCACACACGCATGGCTGGCGAAGCGTCCAGTTCCTGATCCTGTTAGTCAAGGAAGCCCTAGCCCGAAACCTGCATTGCGTAGGGTGCTGGAGCCCTGGAGGCCCCGGCAAGCCCCTGCAGACGACACTGAAGGAGACCTCCAGCAGGAATGGTCCACCCATCCCACGACCAGAATTCTGAGCTTTGAAACCAATCAGCTACGGGCAGTTTTCCAGAAACTCGCAGACAGGAAGCAATGGAACACCACGGTCCAACAGAATCATGCAATCTCCGCTCCATTCAAACATGCCTACCATTGCCTACCTGATGTACGGTCATCGCAGAAACACGGCGAACTCCACGTTGTAGCCATTCTGTGGCGGATCCACAAGATTGCGCGGCACCACGACACAAAGTGCAAAGCGTAACATCACGCCGGAAAACACCCGGATCCCTGTCGCTGAATGGGACCCAACACAGCAACCGCTGCGTGTGCTCCACCAGACTGGTGCACTATACTGTTTTTTTTTTCGTGTTCGGGTTCAAACAATTGGGGACAGCTACTGGCTTTAGCTCAAGGCCCTAAATGGCCACAACGCATATACAGGTTGACGAACGTGTCAGACGAGTACTGCTAAACTTTACATACTGTACAGGCAAAGTAGGCTTGCACAGAGGATGAAACATCTCTGGGCCCTTGCTTCAAGGCGTGCCCGAAACAATCAAGAACCAGCACAGCCAGTATAGCTCAGGCAGCACATGTACTGTGACGTGACAAGAAACACTCGACTGTGAAGGGGAACCTTGGCCCTACGCTAGGGATGCTATACAACTGGGGCCTCAAGATCGGGAGATTTCACGCCCGTCTTGTCTACAAGCTCACGTTATGCAGTAATTAAGTAGAGGGGGGGGAACACAAGCAGTCGGTGGCCTTGACGCAATAGTACTGTGACTATAGTCCACTGATTTGTTCTGAACCATGTCATCGCAAGTCTTGTCTTCCGTAGCCTGTACACTCTACAGTGTGCTCACTAAAGCGCGGTGCCACTATGGGCTCAGGTCGCGGGCATGTCGGCTGCGAGTCGAGATCAGCAGCTCGCCCATACATCGAATGGAACATCTCGTCCAACTCCAAGAACTGATGCATCTTGGGCTTTCAGGGCCTTGTATGGGGTTTTATGAAGGCTATGGCTTCCCTAAGCTCTACGACTTTTAGGGTTTAGGGTTTTCTCTCAGGACCTGCCATGGCCCGGTTTCGCCCGTCGCCCTTTGGGCCAGTCTTTGCCGAAGAGGATGCTGAGAGAGTGCAGGGGTTTTGGGTTTCGGGTTTGGGTTTAGGCTCTGTCTGGGAGAACCCCCCCGCTCTTAGGGCATCCTTTTGGGGCGGGTGGCTTGCGATTCAGACTTCAGCTTGTTGGGGCTCTCTGCATAACCTATACTCCCCTTAGAACCTTAATGAAAACTACTATTTTTAATATCTTCTTGGGTTTTGTAATAACAAAAATGTAAAAAAAACTAATACCCAAGAAGAGAGAGATAACTACTACCGAGGTGGGCCTTGAGCCATGCAAGCATCAATCGAGCGTGCTGTGCTCGGAAACCTTTCGATCTCCATGTCCGAATGCTGGAAGTGACTATACTCCCCTTAGAACCTTAATAAACAGATTATTTCCAATATCCTCTTGGGTTATATGTATATATGTATATATATATATAGATAATTCCCAAGGGGGATATAGGTGAAGAATCCAGCTAACGACCCGAAACTCCAGAAGGCCTCGACGACAGGCTTGAAGCCTTAGCCAAAACTAGTTGGTGCGAGCAGGTGTTCCAGCAACAAGATTTTGTTTAAGGAAGCTATTGCGGCTGAACATGGCGATTTCCTGCTTCAGTTAATTGAAAGGGAATGGCTGAAGTTCGAACCTTCTGCCGACAGGCTTCCATGACCTCTTCCCGGTTCCGAGGCAGGTTGGGTTTAGGGTTTAGGGGCTTGGAGTTTTTAGGGGTTTGGGGTTAAGGGGTCTCGGGTCTCGGGGTATATTTCATATCAGGTTCCGAACCACCCGAAACCACCTCCTAAAGCTTAACATACCCAGACCCCTGGGAGGATCCAAAAAAGAGAACCCCCAAATAGTACCCTATACTACTATGGGGTTATTCATAGGAACCCTTAAGGGGAATCCTCCCAGTCTGGGTTGGTCACAAGTGCATTGGGGTCGCAACGCGGAGCACCAAGAGGGCCGCTGCTCTTTTAAGGCTGAAGATTTTGGCTACTTTGTTGCTTTGTGAAGGGACACTTGGGACGGTTGGTGGTTTGGTTGGTGGCGGGTTGTTTCAAATGGTAAGTTGGTCAATGGTGGGTTTCTTCACTTTGCCGGTGAGGTCATGGCGTCCGACATCAATATCAATAAGCCAAACGAAAAATAAGGAAAACCTCTTCAGTCTATACCATACCATTCTCTAGCCTCCACACATGAAACCAAATGGAATGACACATGAACCCAATTTTGTTTGAGCACTTCCCGGCAAGATATGCGTATCTAGACATGTCCATTCTTTCCATGGGTAAATATAATACCCTAAACCCTGAATAACCCTTTATCCCTTAACTCTGGACTACAGGCTCGCAGCCACAAACTTGAGCATTTAGCCCATGTAC
Organism: Symbiodinium natans; assembly: GCA_905221605.1. Classification (NCBI taxonomy): domain Eukaryota; class Dinophyceae; order Suessiales; family Symbiodiniaceae; genus Symbiodinium; species Symbiodinium natans. Next base: position 192,270 of record CAJNDS010002170.1, on the reverse strand, counting down.
TGTTGTAATCAGTTGTAGACATCTGAAGAGGGGGCTTCCAAAACCCCAAGCCCTAAACCCTACCCCCCCCCCCCCCCCCCCATCTGTTTCCACACGTTCTGCTCGCCCTTGTCACAGCGGGCAAGTCGTCTTGGACGACTCGCATTTCAGTTGAGAGCACACCGGGGGCATTCTTCCGTTTTTGGTTTACGGCTCAGGGGTTTGGGGGTTGGGGGTTTAGGCTTTGCTCCGGCTCTTTACTTGACCCTTCTTCCTAAAACTGGATGGATGCAACATGGGGTCTTTCCCAAAGCGTGGGGGTATCCGGTCCTCAGAAGGGATCCGGGCTGCACTGAGGTCCGCGCTCCGCTTCAAACGACTTGGGGCTATATACAAGAAGAAGAAGATCAGAACCTTTGAGTCTCTGAGTCGCGGGTGTAGGGCTCAGCTCAGCCGTGAATGCTTCCGTGAAATCAAGCCACTGCGGCGTTTCAGGGCGCGCCCTCGGATGGATTCTTAGGTTTAGGGTTTAGGGTTTAGGGTTTAGGGGGCTCCGGGCCCTTTTTTGAAGGCGTAGTGTCAGTAGTCTCATGGGCTGGGCAGGCGCTCCAGTCACGGAAGAGGCCTTCGCTTGAGGTCAAAGAGGGTGGACTTTTCTTTTGGCCCCTTTTTTCCCCTTTTTTTGGGGGGGGTAGGGGAGGGGGGGGGGTTCTGTGGGCTAGTGCCGGTTAGGGTTTAGGGTTTTTAGGTTTCTTAGGGTTTTTGGGGTTTTTAGGGTTTGGGGTTTGGGGTTTGGGGGGGGGGGGGGGGGGGAGTGCCTTGGACGCTTAACGTCTATTCTGCGCGTGCTTTTTGTTTTCTTGGATTCTTCCCGAAAACCAATTTTCTGTTCTTGGGTTCTCGTTTGGCGCTTCAACGCGGAAGGCGTTCTACCGGATCGCTTTGTGGCGAAAGAGGCCACGAAGAGGAGACAGTCAACATTTTGACGGGAGGCCGCGGAGACGACACGGTCAAGGGAGGGGGTTCGGAACATTTTGCTGGGAGAGGGGTGGCGTGGGGAGGCGTGGACCATGCCTGGAGGTTGACGGACGGGTTCGGGGGGTGACATTCCGCTGATGGGCAAGGGTGGGGACACGTGGACGCCCCTCCGAGCCCTCCGCGCCCTCCGCGCCCGCCGCGCCCTCCGCGCCCTCCGCGCCCTCCGCGCCCTCCGCGCCCTCCGTGCCCTCCGCGCCCTCCGCGCCCTCCGCGCCCTCGCCCTCCGCGCCCTCCGCACCCTCCGCGCCCTCCGCGCCCTCCGCGCCCTGCGCGCCCTCCGCGCCCTCCGCGCCCCCGCCCGGGACACGGTGTGCTGATGTAAGCGTGCATTGCGTCTATTCTGCGGGTGCGTTGCGTCTATTCTGCGGGTGTTTCCTTTGTAAAGTATTTGTTTACAAGGCACGCACGTGTAGCATAGCCTTTAAGTGTCCATCTTACGGGGGGGGGGAAGGGTCAACAAAAAAGAGGCCAACAAAAAATGGGTCCCCGTCAAAGAGGTCTGGGTGTTTGGACCGCAACGAGCGAATTTTATCTTCGACTTCATCTGAGCTGGCTAGGCACTAGGCACGGTCATGAACCACACTGTTACATAGAGATGAAGCCGTGGCGTATCCCCCCCTTCGGAGGGTTCGGTTCTCCCATATGAACAACACTGGGCTACAGGATCTAGTCGGATTTGTCCAAGGTCCTCCGTCCTGTACTAAGAACCCTCCATGACCAGGCTCATGCCAAGCTTTCTGCTTCGGAGTCGGCCAGGGGACAGTTGGCATGGGCAGTGGAAAAAAGACGTGCACTCTGCATGCACGGCTTCTGCCCAGAAAACACTGGACTACAGGAACTAGTCGGACTGTTCAAGTGAGTACTTGAGGAAGGTGGCTTCACCAACCCTAAACCCTACACTTCCCTAAGCCCTGAACCCTAAAGCCCCCGAAACCCTATACCCCCTGGAAGAAGAGTTCACACGGCGGCTCGGTCAAGCCACACGACGAAGACGCACACTATGAAAGCGGCCAACGCCTGGGGCTTTTTCCAATAGGGTTTAGGGTTTAGGGTTTAGGCTTTAGGGGTAGCCTCGACCCTTGGACCATTGTTGTACCCTGGAGTTTTGGGGACCATTTTGACATCCTCTAAGGTACGTAGCATAAGGGCCATATTCGGGACCTTTTTTTGACATCCTCTAAGGTAGCATAAGCGCCATATTCGGAGGACATTCAGGGGAACCTTTAGGGGTGCAACCTTAGGGGTACGAGTCTTCATCCCCTTGACCTGAATTGGAAACCCTAAGCCCCTAAACCCCTAAACCCTAAACTCCGAACTGGAATAAGAGACCCAAGAAGTGAAACACAATTCTCGACTGTAAGTTGCAGGCGCGTAGAGAAGCGCGTATTCCAGGCTGTAAGTATAGGCCGCAATGGAAAGGGAATTTCCGGCACCAAACATAGTGACTATAATCAGGAAGATCCTTAGCTGTTCTGAAAAGGATGAAGAAAGCTAGAGCAAGATACATGCTCTCTATGGCTACGTATTAAAATGCTACTCAATCCCTTCCAAGGATCACGAACGTCTGCAGATGGTCGAAGTGTCCGAAGCGACGTGGGGCAAAGCGATCGCACAGGCGCGTCATCAGCACAATGCAGGCAGCACCCACAAAGATGTCCATTCCAACAAGGATTCCGACAGCAAAGGACAGTAAGCATTCAAGTGGTGCTCCACCTTTCCATAGGGCCAAGAAGAATTCGAAGCTGGCACTCAACCTTAGTTGCTCAGTTCATAACCCCCCAACCCCCCCCCCCCCCGCCACTTTCAGTTCTATAAGTTATAGTATCCCCAAAAAGTTTAGAGTGCACTCCTTCAGCTAAGCAACAAAGTCGCGAAGAACAGGAGAAGGTAGGGAAGCGGGAAGCAGCTGGTTGCCAGGCTGGATTCCAGCTCACGTCGAAGATCCTGCCGCACGTGCTCTGTAAAGGCCTCCTGCACAGTCCATCTTTACGTGGGGTCTTAGGGTTTAAGGTTTGGGGTTTAGGGTTTAGGAAAACTGGGGCGCTCACGGCTGTGAACATGCAAGAATTATGAAACAAAAGCTTCATATTGTCCTTACTCCCATACCACTTCTCGATCGCTGCATGGATGAATCGTCCTCGCTGCAGAAGAGCCACAGCAAACGCTCTACCCAAAGCCACGCACACTCTCGCCCGTGGGTCATGACAGGGGTTCAGTTTTTCGAAGGCATAAGCCACATATAGGAGCCTGTAATGGCAAGCTTCAAGGGTCAAGTTGTCGTCGTTGTCATGTTGACCGGAGAGAAAGACAGGAAAAGGCTAGACCAAGCTGATTTGCCAGGCCAAGAAATATCCGGTGAGTCTGAATTTGCAGTAGCTGGCGTTTCGTTGCGATGCTGTTGCTTGGAGCGTTCAGGCGAACTTAACTTTCACTCTGTGGCCACTGTGTCACCTTCACCATACCCTTCGCGAGGCATGTATAGTGTCATATAGTGTCCCTTGGACTGGCACTTGCACTTCGAAGATCTAAGCCCTTTAGCACTTGCACTGCAGCTGCGCCAGTCCGGTTCGTGAAGGACAGGGCAATGGCATTAGGCAAGTAGCGTAGTCAACTAGTCTTGAAGATTTTCCATTTGCGACCATACCACCGATACAGACTGGCTGAACAGGTTCAAAGCTCGTGTGGCGCAACAGAGCTACCTGGGTTATTGTTGAGCTATGAATGAGCATTTTCACGATGGTTTGGAAATGGACTCGGTGCTCAACTGGACGCCAGAGCAACAAGTGAAAGGCGGCAGGTCTAAACACACACAGTTTTTCAAGACGAAAAAACAAAAAACTGAATCTGCTCATGACTGCTCATGTTTCCTCAAGCGCCCGAATCTAGTTAAAAAAACACAACAGGCACAAACATTCGCTTTGTGAATCTTTAGCTGGCAACTGCGCGCAAGACAGGGTGAAAGTTGGCTTGTGCCTGAGCAGAGCAGTTCCCCTGCCAATGGCCTGTGACGGCCGCAGAAAAGACAACAACGACGACGACAATGCTTGAGTAGTGCTGCTGCTCTGCCGCCACTGTTGCTTCTCTTGGTCCTGCCGCTGCTGTTGCTGCTGCTGCTGCTGCTGCGCAACTGCTACTCCCCCTATTTTGGCTGACGGCAAGCCCATGCCCAGCAACGCTACAGGACTCAATCCTTTGGAGAGTATAAAATTCCCACCCCATGCAGCCGAGTCTCTATCAAAGTCCGTCGAGCATGCAACCTGGTTCAGGTCGAAGTGCTCCATTTCCCGGCGCCTGGGCTCCGTGTGCTGAGGTTTTGGTTCTGGGTTAAACCTACCTTGCACTCCAAAAGGGAGGATCAAAAACCCCAACCCCTAAAGCTGGTGTAGCCATTGGGGGCCCCACAGGCCGAGGGGGAGTAGGGGGTGGGACCCGCAGCTTAGTTTTGAAAGGAGCTCCGAGGGTCACCCCTGAACCTTGAAGCCCAGGAGCAGCGCGTGCTTCTCTCGGTAGTTCCTCCTGAAGGGTCCCACCCGCAAACATGTCACCAGCCCCGAGCAAGCTGAACTACCCTAAACCTTAAACCCTAAGCCCTAAGCCCTAAACCCTTGCTCCCGCCGTCCTCAGCAGGACTGCCGAAAGCCCGTAAGGAACCACGAACACGACGTAGGTGAGGTAGAGCATGCCACTCCCTCCGGTGCCCGACCTTGCAGGGCTTTTGGGAGGGTTTAGGGTTTAGGGTTTAGGATTTATTGAAATTATTAAGGGTTCAGGTCCGGGGAAGTTTCGAGGAGTTTCAAGGAGTTTCGCTTTTTAGATTTTTCTTAATAATTTCAAGTTACAGGGTGCTTGAGGGTGTAGGGTTTAGGGTTAGGGTTTAGGGTTTAGGGTTTAGAGTTTAGGGTTTGTTGGATGTCTCAGAAACATCCCCCGACTAAACAGCCCAAGTAAGGGTTTACAAATAGGGCTTAGGGTTAAGCCAAGCCCAGATGTGCCCCAAATCCTAAACCGTCTTAAACCCTACAACTTGTTTTTGCCTGTGGACTGGGAGAGGATACCAGAATAAGCGGCATGTATGACTTGATCCCTAAACCCTAAAACCCTTGGTGGCATGGAATTGGTGCCTGGCCAGAACCACGCAGAAACCAAAGACCACTGAAGCGATCATCAGCACGAGCATGATCCTCTCCTGGAGTTCATGGCTTTTCGGCATACTGACGTATTTTTGCCTTGGGCAAAAGAAGGTGCAATGCTTGGGCAGGAGTTCGCACATGTGTTCTGGTCAGATTCGTGTTGGCACCAGAAAAGGCACGTATACGTCGATTATTAGCTTCAGCAAGGAAATATGCTCTTGTTTGGGGGTTTCCTGAGACACTAGCGAGTTGTCCCCAAACCCTAAACCCTAAACCCTAAACCCTAAACCCGAAACCCTAAATCAGCCAGCTCTAACCAAGTCTCAACGAAGAGTGGCCGGAAGCTGATGATGCCCCTCGGGTTGACCTTCCGGGACTTTGGGGGCATTACCTGCAACCTTGAAACCTTTGTTGGGGAGACAGGGTTTAGGGTTTAGGGTTTAGGGTGTGCTGAACAAGAAAGACATGGAAATTGGGGATTTTGACATGCTCGCGCCTTCTTGTATGCTGCAAGTTCGAAAACGCACCAAAGGCGAGACCTCAACGTGCATTGGCAGAAAGGGTGCCAGACTGTGCAGGCCCTGAGCCTTGTAAAAAGGCTTAGGGTTTAGGGTTTGGGGTTTAGGGTTTAGGGTTTAGGGCTTAGGGCTTAGGGTTTAGGGTTCAGGGTTTTAGGGTCGTGTTTGCCACGGTTCAGGAACCCCCAAACCCTACAAACCCTACAAACTCTACAAACCCTAACCCTAAACCCTAAACCCTAAACCCTAAACCAAGGCCCAGACAGGTATGGGGAGCTCCAGAGGATGCGCAGCTCCGAGGAAACGCTCAAGAATCCGGCGATGCCGTAGATGCCTCGCTCCATCAGCCGAGGGTCCTCAAGGTTTTGGCAGGTTCCCTAAACCCTAAACCCTGAACCCTGAGCCCTAAACCCAAAACCCTCAACCCTAAACCCTGTGCTGATCTTGGAAGCCTAGCAAAAAGTTACCATTCTAGCTGCTTCTTCGGAATTCTAGTACCCCAAAAATTAAAAACTATTCCCTGAGACTGCAACAAAAATTCTTGAGGGTTCTTTGCCGCCCGTCTGGGGTTTTAGGGCTCTAAAAGAAGCTTGAGCATTTCGGCGCTCTCAATTTGCGGCACTTGTGTCGGCGCTGTTCCCTTGCATTCGTTGGTACAGCCGGAGGGTGCATGTACAGTGCGATTAAAGAGTGCCGGAAGTATGCCTTACTGGGGCGGTCGATACCTATTTGCAAGACTGTACGATGAATGGACCCTCTGGTTGGGAAGGGCTCATTGCGTTTTAGGACGCAGGCTTTGGGTTCTGACTGTTGTTGTTGACTGCCTGCTGCACAAGGGCGGCTGAGCCAAAAAAAGTCAATTCGGGATGGGATTCTGCTGGTTTCGCGTCGTGGGCTGAGGGTTTAGGGGTTTAGGGCTGGAGTGGATTGCCGTGGCTTGCTGTGGCGGCTTAGGCGGCCATAATGCAAGGAGATTCCCGTTCACATCACTGCTGCTGATTCCCAATCGCAATGTTCTGTTCCGGGCTGTTTACCCATACTTTTCCTGTCAACACTCTGTCCTTCTGTTTGTTACAACCCAATTCTTGAGGAGTATATGAATCTATAGATATATGTTTCTTTCACTCATGGTCCTGCTGATCGATGCTGGCGACATCGATGAAGCCCACATCAGACTGACTGCAGCGGTCCGGCAGGTAGGGTGTCAGGAGCAAGCCTAGGAAAAGGGCCAGGGAGCCAAAGGTGATAGTCCAGAGGCCCATGGGACAGTCCTGAGCCATGGCCCTAAACCCTAAACCCTTTGAATAAGACTGGAACTGAGGCCAGTGCTAAACCCTAAACCCTAAACCTCAAACCCTAAACCCTAAACCCTAACCCTACTGTAAATCCTAAACCCTAAACGGCCCTAAACCATCGTTGGGGAGGGAACTACAGCTTGCACACTAGGAGTGTTGCCACAACACGGGCAAAGGCTCTTGGGTGAAGCCCATGACATTTGCCTCGTACACAAAGGGCATCGGCAGCACGTCCGTGAGACACAGCGCCATAGCCGTGATTTCCGCAACGCACCAGAGGGCAAGAGTGTTCCAGCAGCCGCACTGGAAGGAGAGAGCCAGCATCTTATGCCATCCGGCTGTCTGCCACGTGTGTGAAAGGAATACGTCGAAGAACGCCACGTTCCGTGAGAGCTCGTACCTATACTCCCCTTAGAACCTTAATAAAAAACAACATTAACCTTCTCTTGGGTTTTACATAAAAAATAAAAAAACACAATTACCAAGGGGGATATAGGTACAAGGCAGCACGATACTCCGGCTTCCAGGTGGCCGGCTTGTAGCGCCAGACCCGTGCGCATCCCGACAGAGATCTGCGCAGAGAGATGCCCCGGACGATCTCTTCATCCACGATGGAGTACTTTCCTAGGATGGCCCTTAAAGCCTAAACCCTAAACCCTCTGAAACATATTCCTGAATATGATCCTCTAAAAACCCAATAAGGAGAATATAAAATGTCCCAAAAGCCTACCTAGTTTCTGGACTCGATCCTGAAAGTCTTGGTCATGCCAAACGCAGGCTCATATTCCCAGATCTCCTCTGGAGCATCCATGGCCAGACCAACTTGGGTCGCAGACAGCCCCGGGTGTTCCTCCAGGGCTTTTAGGGTGTCTAGGGTTTAGGGCTAGGGGGTTTAGGGTTTAGGGTTTAGGGCTAGGGGGTTTAGGGTTTAGGGTGTTCCTCCTCAAAGCCGATGCCCATCTCCGCGCACGCAACTTCCAGCTCCGCCAAGTCCATCCCGAGAGGAAGAGTCGGAGCAACGGCTGCTCTCTGCATGGGTTTAGGGTTTAGGGTTTAGGGTTTAGGGTCTCGGGTTTACGGTTTAGGGCAGTTCAGCGAATGGGGGAACAACGCCCATGGCTACGCGCGCACGGCTCGGGCAAAGCATGGGCACACCATGACTTTGACTTCTTCCATGTCAAGTCAAGATGATTCGGGATTTAGGAGATGTCACGAGACCGTCCTTCGTGACCTTCTTCCTACGTTGTGTTTGTTTATAGTGGGTCTTCATGGTCTTATGGCGCCGGGAGAACTACATGTCAAGCGGCATACCAAAGCCAAGAGGGCTAGGCCCCATGCCCCACAACGCTTTTCTACCGGGAGTCCTCTGACGTGCCTGGATGAACACTGCCAGATGCGGCATACGAAGCCCTGAACTTTTGAGAAACGTATAATTCAAGGTTCTTTTGCCACACGTCCAGCTAGGGGTGTACAGGTTTATCATGCGAGCTTTGGGCGGTTTTTTGAAGTAAGGGGATACGGACAGAACGTTGGTGCCCTCCCTCCCCTTCCCACCCTCTCCCCTCCCTCCCCTTCCCCCCCTCCTCCCTCCCCCCTCCCCTCCCTTTTGCGCTTTGCACCTAATACCCAATAATTCAAGAGTTACTTCGCACCTTTATCTTCTCATGTTCCGTCCTTGTCCACGCCAATACCTGGCACTCTTTGGAACTCGGAACGGCGAGGCCAACCAGGAACTCCCTACATTCCAGGCTGGGCATCTACAGGGCGAGCTTGGGGATAGGATACTGCCTTCAGAAAACCAGCCTCGAAAATCCTTCTTCAAAGAAAGGCTTCGGGAGCAGAGGTCGGGCTGCCATGATCGTACGCCCCGCGGCGTGCCAAGGCCGAGCTTTGGATTCACATGGCGAGGTCAAGCTGTATCGTCTCTGCTGGCATGGATCGCAGGGAGCAGGCCTCGGAATCCTGAGACCCGGGTTGCACGGAACGAAAAGCACGTGGACAAGGACGTGGGCTCCAGGTGACATGGCAAGAGCTGGGCCAGCCCAACTCTCCGCATCCGCAAGCCCGGTGAGGGAAGCCCTAAGCTGGGCCCCTTTTTCGCTACATAGCACATGATAGCACTCATGTAATACTCATGTAGCACTTAAGCTGAAAGCCAGGCGTGGCTAAACCCCAAAGGCCCTCCCGCGGGGTTGAGGTGGAGTTTCCAGCTGCGTGCGCCGAGAAGCTGGGACATCGGGGGCCGCCGCTGCTTTCACAAGGATGGTCTGGTGAGTTCTGGTTTAGGGCTTAGGGTTTTAGGGTTTAGTAGGGTTTTTTTAGGGTCTAGGGCTTTCATGGCTTTCATGACAGGGCCGAGGCAAGGAGGCCAAGCAAGTGCCTCGTCCTCGCAGCTTGGAGTGCTCAGGAATCTCAGCCCCTTGCGAGGTTGGCCCGAAAGCTCGGCTCTAAAGCGCCATGCGATGGCTCGAGGACCTTCATTCAGAATGCAAGTGATCCTATTGAGCCTGGTAGTAGAAGTACTTCTCAATTCTAGGGTCCCAACTCTAAACCCACACCCCCTCCCAAGGCGTTTTGAGAAAGGAGTTCCTTTGGACAGCCTGGGCCAAGATTAGAGCAGAGTCCCAACCATACTGTCTGCCCAAGTGCTGAGTTTTGGAAGCTCTACCCACTTGTGAAGTTCTAAGTTTTAGGATTTCGGGTTCAGGGTCAGGAAATGTTTAGGTGCTAGGGCACCTGTGCCGCTACAATCGTTGCAACCGAATCACTGCTCCACTTGGAACGGAAACTGTGCTCAAAGCATCTGGACACGGCGCGACGCTGGATTTTCCATTTTCGGACGTGAGAAGGGGAGGCTCTCCGTGCAGGGTTCAGAGCAAATGAGCCAGTTGCCCTCGTGCGTAGGGAAATGAGAAAAGGCGGCACAATTGGCACCTGCACAGACTCGACGGACAGAAGCCGACTGAGCATGCGCGGAAACTCACACATCATCACACATCCGCAGTACAAAGCGCTAGGCAGAGTGGCCGTTGTCTTTTGAGCAAAAGCAAAACCCCTTGATTTTAAGTTGAATGCAAAACTGTCCCGGCTTCTGCACCTCTCATATCCCTCATTGTATACTGCTGTAAACCTCTGGCGGCAAGCAGCGCAGCTCAACAGATAGCAGACCCCAGTCAAGTAGAGCACTTAGTCTACAGAATGCGAACAACAATTCGTTAATACCGTGAATCGAGCCGAGGACCACGCAAGCTCGACCAATCGCGTGCGCACGTGCTCGCCTCTTCAAGGAAGTGCGCCCTCCAGAAGAACGCCGACCCTACTTCTGTCAGGATGCCATGCGACGAGCAGAAGCCGCTCTTTTCTTGATCTCAGCGTGTTTATATAGTCGCCCTCGTGCATCGCAAGCACCGTACCTCAACATTCGGCACCTGCGCAGACTTGGCTGTGGGCAGACGGGCTGCTCAACAAAGCGAGCGCGGAAACCCACACACTGGCCACATAAACTTGAAGGCAGTTCGGCCATGACTAAGTGATGTCTTTTGGCCACGTCGAAGAACACCTGGTTTCTGGCAACTGTTGCGACCGGTCCCCTAAGATTGCTTCCGCATGTCAACGTTTCCGTTTGCAACGCCGTAGCCGCCGGCGACGGCCAAAGCGACTAGCAGGGCATTTTAAGCACGCAAACAAAAACTCTTGAACACCGTGTCGAGCTATACGAGCTCCTACGTCATCCTTCACCAGACAATGCACAGGCAGGAAGTATCGCTGGCAAACGCTCGACGACTGTGGGCAAAATGGCTTGACCGAGCGTGCGCGGAAACTCACACATCAGAACAAATCAGCAGTACAAACAAAGGCAGAGTGGCCAATGTCTTCTGGGCAAAACCCCTTGATTTTAATCTGCTTGCGAAACTGCCCCGGCTTCTGCACCTCTCATTGTACACTGTTGTAAACCTCTGGCGGTAAGCAGCGCAGCTTAACAGATAGCAGACCCCAGTCAAGTAGTTCACTTGTTCTTGAACTGACAAAATGCGAACACTGGCTTGTGCTGTGCCTTGTGACGTGCCGAAAACAATCATGCGTTAATACCGTTCATCGAACCGACGGCCAAGCAAGCTTGACCAATCGGGTGCACACGTGCTCGCCGCTTTAAGGAAGCGTGCCCCACAGAAGAACTGAGCGTTTTGAGCTAGTCGCCCTCGTGCATCGCAAGCACCGTACCTCAACATGCGGCACCTGCGCAGACTTGGCTGTGGACAGATGGGCAGAATAAATCGAGCGTGCCTTGGCCACACCTCAGCACACTTGGTTTTGGCAACTGCTGCGACCGGTTCTCTCGGCACGGCATGTTAAGCAAACAAAAGAAACTCTCGAGCACTGTGTCGAGCTAGACGCTCTCCATCCTTCGCCGGACAGTGCAGGAAGTATCGCCGGCACACGCTCGGCTGTGGACACTGAGCGTGCACGGACACTCACACAGCATCACACATCGGCAGTACAAAGCGCTGGGCAGGGTGACCATGTTCTTCTGAGCAAGCCCCGTGACTTTAAGCTGCTTGCGAAACTGCCCCGAAGCACCTCTCATTGTACACTGTTGTAAACCTCTGGCGGTAAGCCGCGCAGCTTCACAGATAGCAGACCCCAGTCAAGTAGGTCACTTGGTCTTGAACTGACAAGATGCGAACACCGGCTTGTGCTGTGCTTTGTGACGTGCCAACAATAATGCGTTAATACCGTTCATCGAACCGACGGCCAAGCAAGCTTGACCAATCGGGTGCACACGTGCTCGCCTCTTTAAGGAAGCGTGCCCCACAGAAGAACGCCGACCCTAGTTCTGTCAGGATGCCATGCGACGGTGCACACACCACTGTTGCAAGTGAGCAGAAGCCACTCTCACGCTCTCTGCGCAGCATGTTGAGCTAGTCGCCCTAGTGACGTAGTGCGTCGGAAGCACTGCGCCGCTGCACAGACTTCGCTATGGACAAACGGGCTCCATGAAGCGAGCGCGGAAACTCACACTGGCAACGCAAAATTGAAGGCAGGGCGACCATGACTAAGTGATGTCTCTTGGCCACGTCTGAGCGCACTCGGTTTCTGGCAACTGTTGCGCGGCAAGCGAGGCCGTCTACTGGCTAGTAAACCTATGCAACGATTGTCCCTTGGCCACTGCTGAACACTACCCTTCTTTCTGTAGTTCGTTTGGCAGCCGTTGAGACCAGTGGCCTCTGCCGCATCTGCGCCACATCTCATGCCATGCGAGCGAGGCCGGCGACGCACCACGACCTGAAAGAGCATTTACAGCTCTGCCCAATAGCTTGTGTGTCTCTTGAGTCCTGCATGATCGCACCATCGGTGCAGAGTGCCAAGGTTGGAAGGGCTGATGCAACGTCTACTGCAGCAGTTCGTACCTTAGCCATCCTGCCTCGATTTCGACGGGTGAGGTCACCGAGGTCAAAGAACTGACGGGAAAACGAGCTGTCAAAAGGGCAGCACAATGTCCGGAAGATTGGTGTATCTTGCATGCGGCACACCCTCGCGTGCTAATGGGAATCGGAAGTTTGCTCAAGACAACGCCACGCGAAGCTGCACGAATCGCCGCCTGCAATGTAGGTGCATGCGCAGTGCGTCGAGCGATCGAGCGAGTTTGGCCCCGCCTCAAGGGCTGTTGCAGACCCCTGGCTTTTGTACCCCTACCCCCCAGAGACCCAAGATGTGCAGTGCCCCCTCTGAGATTGGATAGCGGTTGGGAACTTCGGAACAAGCGTTTTTGGGATCAGACCTTTTGAGGGGATACCGAGATCCGATGCTCGGCACTGCAGCCACGAATTTCGGACGAAGATGAGTTACAGCACGTAGTCCGAGTCGCAGCATGTGAGCAACTCAAAGCCGTGATCCGAACGATTCGACACTGAGCCGTTAGGCCGTTAGGTTTCGGGGTTGTAAGAGTTGACGGATCTGATGCATAAAGTGTGAGCCTGCTCTTTGCCCGTCAGTTCCGAATGCCTGGCAGGTGCCGGCCCTGATCAGGATTTGGTCCACTGCGCTGCTCTTTACATGATCGCACTTAAGGGACACCAGGGGGCGCGTTTGTTGTCGACTGCAACAAACGCAGGCGACTGGAAACTGACCCCCGTACGCGTACAGGCAGATCAAGCCGGAATAAGGGACACCTCGCTTATGCTCTTGGGTGCCATACGACCGTCAGAGCTGCAGTGGATGCAGCCTTGCGCGCGCCTTCAGGGGGAAGGTCTTAAAGCAAAAGCCCAGCACGAGATAGGGTACTGAGCATACGGCGTAGGTGGCCATGTGCGACGCGGGCGCCGTTTCAAGGCGTGAGCACACGGCAGGCCCCCCAGCTGGAACGACGCGGCGCGCTCAAAGCCGGGGAAGCTACCCCAACTAAGGTACGTCCATTAGACTCCTTGAGCTGAAGGCTGGGCCTGCTTATTCTTCGAAGTCCTTATTTTCCAGCAACTTATAAGCGACTCGGGATCAAGGCTGCTGAAGAAGCGTGTACCCTTCCCAGACTCCTACATCTCACAGAAAGTCGCCTCAGGATCCTCAGGGAGCTCTGTGAGCCGGCACTGTCAGACGCGTTTTGGGGGTTGGTGCCTGGGCGGGCGATGTGACGGTACTTGAGCCAGAGCCCGCAACAATCGAGATGCAGGAGGCGAAGGCCGATGGAACTTTTCTTGGGCGTGCATCAAATGGGGAGATGCTCACATTTGACTTTATGTTTAGGGTTTAGGGTTTAGGGATGTTTGCAGATGTCGTTGATGCTGTCGAGGGTGTCTTCACAATGCTATAAACACTGTCGACGATCATCTGGAGGTGTACAGCTAGTAGGGCCTCCGCGGCCAAACTTCAGCGGCGATACTGAGCAGCCACTGAGATTTCTGGGGTTTGCCGTCCCACTTTTAGGGGAGCTTTATTCAGACCGTATGGCCCTGAAACCCATGAACCCTATAATGTTGCACGCCTTTCAACGTGTGTACTTGCCTACCCTCCCTGACCAGTTCATGAAACGGTCCTCTGGGGGAGGGCCCGATTGATTTCAAAGGCACACTGACAAGGATTCTTACGACGCCCGGGAAATTTGTATACCGATGAGTCGCGTGTGCGGCAAACTTGCTGTAAGAGGGGGGGGCTACTAAGCAGAGTGCCACAGTATAGCTTCTTTAGCTGTATGCTCACACGTCTCGCAAGGATCTGAGAGGGGAGCGAACGAAAGCTCAGAGCGCACAGATGGAGGCACTGTTCTTGACATGGTAGCAGTGGCCACAGAGGGGCTCATATGCCATGAAGAAGCATCTTCGGGCTTCTGGAGTTCGGCTTTGTAACTTCTTGTGCGGGCTAATGGAGAGCAGGCTGAAGTTCTCGGAATAGGGGTTGTGGGCTTGCCTCTAGAGGAGCTGAGACTCTTGCTAGTTTTCCTTATTTCAGCCAAAGCTTCTTGTTTAGGCCTAAGTATAGGGTTTTATCGCAAGGATACACAGGCTGCAAAGTCAGCCCATTGCGTGCTGTAAGAATGGTGCAAGTGCCGCTTGATTCGTTGCACAGTCCCAACGTCATCTCCGAGCTACTAGGACCTGGATTTTAACCCCTTGGCCCCTTGGCCCCTAAACCCTAAACCCTAAACCCTAAACCCTAAACCCTAAATAAAAGGGAACCTGCGAACCCTGGATGGCTCTGCGCACTTACAGGTGCTTAGCGAATCCGCTGGGGACTTCTTCTCCCTGCGCTTTATTCCCACACCGGGCTTAAGGTTTATAGGGTTTAGGGTTTAGGGTTTATGGATTTGCCTTGACTTAACTAGACCCAAGAGCAAACTGGGAATAAACAGGGTGCCCTTTTTGGTTTAAAGGGGCTTGTTCCGGAACCTCAACCCTAAGAAAAGGGAACAAGGGCCTTCTCGGGGTCCTAAGATTAGAACTGAAAAGGCTTCCGGCTGGCAGAGGGGTCCCCTTGTAAACCCCTTGAACCAAAAACGGCGCCCTTCGAATGTTTGAATCTCTGAGCCGAGGGTTTCGAGTTTGGCCTTTGCTCAGTCAAAGAGATGTATCAAGGGGTGTGGACCGGCTTTGATGGAGGAATGTAGCCCGTGTTCACTACTGAGACCTACATCGTGCCATTTGAAGCATTGAGAACGCGTTGCGCGCGACTGCCGTTGCAAGGAGGCCGGCCGAAGATGCGAGAAGCTTGGCCCTTGCTTGCTCCGAGCTGCTAAGGACTCCTGCCTGGACAAGCAGGAGATGGGTCAAGCAGAACATCAAAGAACACAGCACCTGCACCAAGAGATGCCATCGGCAGATCTTCCACTACACTGCTAGCTGCCAGGTGGCGATGTGGTGATGGTCAATGGTGGCATAGAGGGCAACGCGCATAAAGGTATTATCGGGCAGAGCTTTTTTAACTGGGTCTGTGTCAGGGCAGGCTCCAAAGTGCGTTTGACATGCAAGAATGCGGCCTACGGAGTGCGAGAAGCAAAGCTTTTCGGGCCGGGAAATGCACCGCTTTTGGCACATGCTCAGCGCGGATAGCTTCACATGCACACACCACCTGAGCAGCTGTGCAGACGGTGACGTTGCCCGCTGCTCTTGCAGAACGTCAATGAAACGGAGTCGCAACCTGCTCCAAGCCTGGCAGGCTTCGGCACGTTGCTTATTGTTGCCCTTCTGCACCCAGCTCTCCGAACACACTCAAGTAAGCGGGCCGACAACGTGCTCTGCACGGGCGGCCGACCACAGCCACATCAGCTGGCAAGGACAAGGCAACTCGGCCATGCGATCCTGTTTTCGATACAGGACTCAACCACCACGACGAAGGCCAACTCAGGCCGACGGTTCACTTCCGTTGGGGAGAGTGTGCAACCGCTACAGCACCGGAGCAATCTCAACGGAGCGCATGGCTTGACATAGAGTTGCAGGGGGCCCTCTTCCGCCGTGCACCACGTATTCTCGCCACACCGCTTGCAAGAGCAGCACCGCTAGAGTCAGAGACCATTTACACACTATTCGTCACGCGATGCTCCGAAGGTGGCTGCTGGACCTAGCAGGTGAGCCAAAACCACTTGCGGCTGAAAGGTGAAGAGCCCAATGACAGCACATCTGGCAGGCATGCCAGCACTGGTTGCCCTGACTGTGGCCGCATGAGAGCTGTGCCAGTTGGCATGCGGCGGAGCATACCCACGTTCAAGACCCGCAGACAAACACGCCTTGCCAGAATATTGACTTCGCTCGTCTCGCGATGCCCCGAAGCAAAGAACAACTGGATGGGCTTCATTGGATGAAGTTGAAGATCTGGAAAGACCCATCACATGCCTTGGCGCGTCAAAGTCGCATCTTCGCACCGCGTGCGAGGTGTGTTGTCGCTTCGCAGCCTGCGCGAAAGCGCAGCTCGATGCTGAAAGCGGACGGCTTCGTGACCAGCACCTTCAAGCAACGAATAGTTGCTGAGCTGCAGCGTCCCTAGCGAGTGCTCAGCGCAGCGGCGACCATGACAGAGGTTCGGCACTTCTTTGTGCCTAGGAAATGGCACCATGCTTAGGGGGGAGGCTCCAACACCCTAAGCGAAGGCGATACCATCCGGCGCAGTGTGAGAAGCAAAGCTGGACGAGTTGGCGACTCGCACACAGCTTGGCACATGTTCAGGACGAAAGGCTTCACCTGTTCAAACCAGGTTGAACACCTTTGGTGCTGTTGTTCTCTGTTCTTGCAGCCGGAAGTCAGTGCAACAGAGCCTCGCCAACATTCCTTGGCATCCATTAAAGTCGCATCGGTGCCCGGCATGTCAGGCACTTTGTCGCTCAACAGCGTGCTGCAAGTCTGTAAGCTTACAGCCTTGCGACCAGGATCTCCAAGCAAAGCAGAGTTACCGAACTGCACCGTCCCTGTCGGGTGTCCAGTCGAGTGGCCACCACGACGGAAGTTCGGCAGAGCTTTAGAAACTGGGCCCATGTCAGGGCAGGCTCCAAGGTGCGTTTGACATGCAAGAATGCGGCCTACGGAGTGCGAGAAGCAAAGCTTTTCGGGCTGGGAAATGCACCGCTTTTGGCACATGCTCAGCGCGGATAGCTTCACATGCACACACCACCTGAGCAGCTGTGCAGACGGTGACGTTGCCCGCTGCTCTTGCAGAACGTCAATGAAACGGAGTCGCAACCTGCTCCAAGCCTGGCAGGCTTCGGCACGTTGCTTATTGTTGCCCTTCTGCACCCAGCTCTCCGAACACACTCAAGTAAGCGGGCCGACAACGTGCTCTGCACGGGCGGCCGACCACAGCCACATCAGCTGGCAAGGACAAGGCAACTCGGCCATGCGATCCTGTTTTCGATACAGGACTCAACCACCACGACGAAGGCCAACTCAGGCCGACGGTTCACTTCCGTTGGGGAGAGCGTGCAACCGCTACAGCACCGGAGCAATCTCAACGGAGCGCATGGCTTGACATAGAGTTGCAGGGGGCCCTCTTCCGCCGTGCACCACGTATTCTCGCCACACCGCTTGCCAGAGCAGCACCGCTAGAGTCAGAGACCATTTACACACTATTCGTCACGCGATGCTCCGAACGTGGCTGCTGGACCTAGCAGGTGAGCCAAAACCACTCGCGGCTGAAAGGTGAAGAGCCCAATGACAGCACATCTGGCATGCCAGCACTGGTTACCCTGACTGTGGCCGCATGAGAGCTGTGCCAGTTGGCATGCGGCGGAGCATACCCAGGTTCAATACCCTTGTCAAAGTCAGATCTTCGCACAGCGGGCGAGGTGCGTTGTGCCTTCGCAGCCTGCGCGAAAGGGAAGCTCGATGCTGTGAGGGTGCAGCTTCGTTACCAGCACCTTCAAGCAACAAAGAGTTGCTGAGCTGCAGAGTCACTGTTGTCCCTGTCGGGTGTCCAGTCGAGTGGCCACCACGACGGAAGTTCGGCAGAGCTTTAGAAACTGGGCCCATGTCAGGGCAGGCTCCAAGGTGCGTTTGACATGCAAGAATGCGGCCTACGGAGTGCGAGAAGCAAAACAATTGCTCATTATCAGACATGTGTCCCTCCCAACCCGCCCGGCTTTTCTTCAATGAAAAGGACGGAAACATGTTGCACTGACATCTACAGTCAGATGCTTCCTGGAACCCCAGGCCTGTGCTGTTGCAGATGGTTGGGGTGCATCTTGCCAGCCCCGGACCTGCCATACAGCAGGGTAAGAGATTCAATCTCCTCATCCCAAGGGTGGGTCGGGTGGGATCAAAATCATCCTTGCGCCAAAATGGCACGGAGTCATCTCCCTTACCCTCCCCCCCCCGCGGAAAATGCTGTGACATTCTCAATTGTTAATGCGGCATTTTTCATGCCTTCTCAACAATTGCTCATTATCAGACATGTGTCCCTCCCAACCCGCCCGGCTTTTCTTCAATGAAAAGGACGGAAACATGTTGCACTGACATCTACAGTCAGATGCTTCCTGGAACCCCAGGCCTGTGCTGTTGCAGATGGTTGGGGTGCATCTTGCCAGCCCCGGACCTGCCATACAGCAGGGTAAGAGATTCAATCTCCTCATCCCAAGGGTGGGTCGGGTGGGATCAAAATCATCCTTGCGCCAAAATGGCACGGAGTCATCTCCCTTACCCTCCCCCCCCCGCGGAAAATGCTGTGACATTCTCAATTGTTAATGCGGCATTTTTCATGCCTTCTCAACAATTGCTCATTATCAGACATGTGTCCCTCCCAACCCGCCCGGCTTTTCTTCAATGAAAAGGACGGAAACATGTTGCACTGACATCTACAGTCAGATGCTTCCTGGAACCCCAGGCCTGTGCTGTTGCAGATGGTTGGGGTGCATCTTGCCAGCCCCGGACCTGCCATACAGCAGGGTAAGAGATTCAATCTCCTCATCCCACACTTCCAAGGGCAGGTGAGGTGCACCGAAACTTTCTCACTTAGCTAGCTCCTGCAAGCATCCTGCCGCCGCGCATTGTCGGCACCCGTCAGGGAAAGCCCGCAGCAGTGTGAAGCCTGGGCGTCCTCTATACTCGCAACCGCAAGAAGTGAACGATTCGTTCTTGACTGCATGGACAATCGAGCTTGCCCAGTTGACAACGTAGCGAGGCAAGAAATGCCTTTGAAATTCAATGCTCCAAGCATCCTTAACTTCTTCTTGGGTCTGCTTCAACTCTTTCACCAGCGACAAAATGTCATCTTCTCTCTGCTCAAATGTGCCCAGCAATTGCGTGACTCGCGGCTCCAGGGCTTTAGTGATTTGATCGTCGATGGCATCCTTGAGGTGAACATATGTCCCGTCTTGACAAGACAGAGTCGACGCAGTCTGCACTTGCACTTCTTCAACAGAAACATTTTGCAGGCTGGAGGGCAACCACTTTTCTGAACCTTCCAAAGGCGCATCCCTCAAATACCGCAGAACCGTGTCACTTCCCCAACGACAGAAAAGCTGTATTCGATAGTATTCAATACCCTGCCTAGCAAGGAATTGCGCGCCCGTAGACCTGAGCACATGCCCCGTCAAGGCCTGAACTGCGTCCTGTCTCCAGCCCATCGCCTGAGCGACCGAACGAAACATGTCAACCATGGCTTTCTTGCTTGGTGGCTGGTGCACATCATGCGTGGCTAGGAATGGTGAGTCCGCACTCCCACCCCGCGCTGTGCCATCATCATAAATCATACGGGCAGCCCTTACTGGACACAACTCTGGAGAGGTGCTGCATGTGCAGCCTTGTTTGCGGATGACCCCTTCCGCCTTAGGGTCATTCTTTGTGGCAGGCAGGCTGAGGATGACCACTCCGCAGGTGCCTTCCTTGTCTTCAAAAGTGACTTGGCTGCGTTTTCGACACGCGGCCTCCACTTCTCTGCAGGCAAAAAGACTGAACAACACCACGGTAGCCACAGGGAAACGCGGCCAACCTGGCTGAACCTCTGGCTCCTGGACTTCTATCACACTGCGCAGATCAAAGGCCTGACAATGCTTGTCAGGGCCTATACCCCGAAGACAGGACCGCAGGGCGTCCTTAACTGCCAGCGTCAGACGATCACTCCAGGGGTGGTCCAGCTCTATGTGCCGTCGCTTTAGTGCACCGAAATAAGCGCCTGCAGATCTGTAGCCCCCAGCCTTCAAGAGCGCGCCAGCCAAGGCGACCTTTGAGAACGTCAACGGGTAAGGAAGCACATTCGCCGTCTCTGCCCGGCGTGCCCACCAAGCCTGGCGTGAGTCTGCGTTCCCAACATTTGAAGAGGCGAACTTATCATTCTCGAATTCTTCCAGCGCCTGCATCAAAGCTTCCGGGTCCCTCTCTATTTGGCTCACCAGGGCCTCCGAGCCCCTGCTGTAGGGCTTCACTCCAGGCTCCGCTTGCCGGAACTTCTCTGCAGGCGCTGACTTCTTGGAACCAGGAAGAGCCTCGTCCACGGACAGCTGCTGCCCAGGAAGGCAACGCGCTGCTTCTTCTGCTGTCGCAAACTTCGCTATGCCAGGCCAGCCGTCGTCGTCTCTACCAAGATTCCCGAAGATGTGCCCAGTTTCCTCACCTTCGCTGCAAACTTCGCCACCTCCGTGGCTGTGGCTGTCTGATGAAGCATGTGTCCGTGTAGGAGAGGGCAAGTGGGAGCCATCTACCCCTCCCTCCCCATATGGCGCACTGCCCACGACCGCCACGACGGCGGGGCAAGCGTGTGCATCATGACATGGTTCATGAAAAGGGCCATCATCGCATGCTTGACAATATGTAGGCGCATCAACAGGGTACAAACAAAGGACACAATAAGCTGTTTCGCTTGGCAACCCTGCATCCACCAGCTGGGCAGTAGAGAGCTGGGCCTGTAACGGGACCGGCGTAGCGTATAGAGCCGTGGGTGGCACAAGGAGGCCGCTCCACGCTGTTCCTTGGCCTTCCGGGGGGGACTCTGGATGCGGCCGTTTCATGGCGCACGACTACACCACCTTAAGGCAGAAAAGAACAGAACCGACAGGCCTGCGAAAGTATCAGCGAAAGCAAACTGCACGAGCAACACGCAACTCCACAGAGAACCAACCCACACCCTCAATACTCACGTGCGAGCAAGCAAACATGCCAGGAGTACGTGGGCAGTCCTTGCCCGAGTTGCAGCCTAAACGGCTTTCTGAAGGGATCAACCCGGACTGTGAGCAGCACAGTACGCAGCACACTGCGGCAGCGGTTTCAGCTACTGCTCTGGTCTGCCCGAACAACTGGTGCGTACCGCCACAGGACAGGCCCTTGCCTGTGCAGCGGTAGATGCCGCAACTCCGGCGGCACTGTTGCTGGCTTGCGTGGATCTGCGAGTCTAGACAGGGCATCAGCCCAAGCATTGTCCTCGCTCCACAAATGGATCGCCTCTAGCGATCTGTGCGTAAGGGCCAAGTGCAGAGTCACTTCTCGCACTATCTTGGAAAGCGTATGAGACTTACTACTACGCTTTACGAAGCTTTGCAAAACACCGGCAGCATCACCACGGATCCTGACTTGACCTTCGAGCTCCGGTGTGAGCCACTTCCACAGAGCCCTCAAAGCCATGTAAGCTTCCCACTGCGCTTGCGATGCGGCTTGCCCAATGTGGGCACCAATGGCCCCTTCATCGGTCTTTTGCCAAGTCAAGCAAAAACACTCAACTGGGCAACCGTTCACTAGCCTCACAGCGCCACCACCCCACGGCGAAGCATCCACAAGGAACTCTAGGCACACCTGGTGGCGCACATGTGCTCGCACTGTCCGGTGAAAGCCATTGTTGAAGCCGTCGAAGAGTGCAACAAGCCAGGTCAAGGCATGTTTCAGCTGTTTGGCGTAAACCACTTGCTTGCTCACATTCAAAGCAGCATAGAGCATCTGCACATACGGTTTTGCCTGCAGAATTACACCAGCCGCCCATGACATCTTTCCTGCAAATTTCTGAACGGCCCTGCGCGAGGTCCAAGGTCGCTTCAAGATTGCAACAGCTGCTTGCCGCCAGTCTTGAATTTTGCTTGCCGGTATGCTGACTTCAACAGCGCGCTGGGTCCGATCTGCTTTGAGCACAGCGCCAATCCAATGCGCCTCGGGCCCCAAGGAACCTTTTGGCCAAGCCAGCTTTAACCCGAGGGCTAACCAGAACCACAGCACGCGCGCAGCAGCCCAGCGCACCATCGATTGTGTACCTTTCAAGGCAATGAGTGGATCATCAATGAACAGTTCCAGGCGGCTCTCAACTGAGCTGGTTAAGGCTTGGGTGGCTCGCGACACCAAAGCCGCCACTCTGCACCACACCAGCGGGCCAGTGCGCACCCCGAAAAGTACTGTTTTGTAGTAGAAGTACCGACCGTCAGCCTGTCCTGCCAAATACCGCTGTTCACTCTGTTTTGTAGGCAGCTGCTTGAAAGCATCCTTAAAGTCCAGCGTGAGCCAGAGCACTTCTTCTTCTGGTAAAAGCCCACTTTCAAACAAAGAGACAGCATCTTCAATGGCATCTTTCAGCCTCGGCAGAATCAGTCGCTCCTGCACCTGAATCTTGCTGTTTACACCATTTCTGCGCAGATCATGCACCAAGCGGTACTTGTATCCCCCTCCAGGCTTGCGCTTGGCCACTACACCGATAGCCGCAAGCACCAGTGGTCCAACTTGGCTTTCAAGTGTTGCACGATCAGCGTCTGCTTGCGCAAATCCTGCTTCGACTTCTTTTCTGAACAGCTTATCAGCATGCTCTCGGTGCTCTTCGTAGGACTGGTAGTTGTACTCTGCTCCGCTCATCTCATGACAAAACTCCAGTCGCGCAGCTTCTCCGACTTGCTCTTCTGCCGATAACCGTGGAAACACCCCGCCTGGAGGGATCTCCTCCTCGATGCCGAGCGGCGTTCCTTCCTTTGGCCACTTCGCCGCGGGCAAGTCAGGATCGCCGCTTGCTTGAACCAGCGCCTGTAGCAACTCGGACCACAAGCCTGGCTGGCGCGGTATGTCTTTCAGTCCCAGCAATGACGCTAGCTTGCTTTGCACTAGACGCACATCAGCGTCCCTGTAAAGTGGCTGGTCTCGACCTACAGACTGGACCACCTGAAGCATGTGGGAGTTCTCCTGAAGCACTTGATCTAAGCAGTGTCTTACTGCCATTCCCACCGTCTTCCATCCAGGTAGCTTCTGCATTGAACGATGCGCCGCACGCAGGCCTCCAATGCAGGCTTGGTTTTCTTGTTCTCGCTCACGCTTCCTTGAACCTTCTGGTGCACGTACTTCTTCGTCGCGCCACGGCTCAGTGTCTTTGGGACAGTTGAGCGGAGACTGCACCAATGCTGCGCAGTAAGCCTCCGCCGCCACCTCGCAGAGCCCTTGAGGGTACTCAGACACCAGCACAGAGTCCTGTCGCCCTTGCAACCTTCCATGTTGATGTTCCGGTGGCCCGGGACAACCCCGTGCCAAAGCTTGAAGAAAAGCAGCGTTTGTGAGCCACTTCATAGAGTTCAAGTACTCGCCCGTGAAGCAACACTGGTCACACTTTAGTTGCCCTACACCCTCGAGCTTCGCCAGGGACTTGTAGGGCGGGTAGCTCCACAGCATGGAGCTCGCAGGTGCCTCGATACTGAACCAGCCTCCAGCCCGACGCTGTGCTCTCGCCAGTTGTGAGGCTCTTGCGGCTAGTAAGTTTGCCTCCACTACCCGCTTAGAACGCGGAGCTTGCCCTTGTGGTCGGCGAGTTGTTCTGAGCTGCTTCGCCCTTGCACTGTGCCCAGAGCTCCTGGCCTTGCCAAAAGTCCTACGCGGGAAAGCCGCGTGTAGCCACCGCACTTTGCCCTCTCGCACCAAAAGTCTTATACTACGGAAAACACTCAAATCTAAACGGTCAAAAGCATTGCCAAGTTTCTCAGCAACCTGTGAGTTTGGAATGGCCAAGACTCGAGCTCCCCGCGCTCGAACTGCGCGGCTCAGCCCGGCTGCCCCTGCGAAAAGACCCAGGAAGCCAGCTTCACTTTGCTCGGTCTCAGTAGTCGTTCCAGCGTTGCCTTGTCTAACTGAATTCTGCTTGCAGGACCCCGCACCTGACGCCGCCATTCTAGCTTTCAACGATTCCAACCTTCCCTTCAGGAAGGGCAGATCCACTGATGTCGGCGGCTGTGCAGGGGCTTCTTGCGCTCACTGTCGCCTCTGGGAGCGTCCACGTCCCCCTTTGCCCTTTCCACCTCCGCGACCTCGCAGAGTGCTCAAGCTTTTCTCTTCAGGGTTCCATCCCGGGACTTGCGGGCACTGGATCGAGCGATGCAGCTGCCGGCACCACTCACAAACGTGAAAGGGGCATGGCTCCAGGGTCGGATGGGCTAGATGAAAGGAGTGTTGCCGACGCTGTTCCTGCTGCCACCATTCGCTTCTGCAACGGATGTCCGCCTGTGCAGCCAAATGCCACACATCCGGGTACTCCGCCACGCGGTTGCGGAACTCAGCACTGTACCTGTCCAGCACCGCCGGCTTGGCAATGTCAAGCATGATACAGGCTGTGCGAAAGATGCGCCAGCTCTCTTCCCAAGCCAAGATATTGGCTGCGCCGGGCAGTTCCACGGCCTTCCACTGCCCATCCTTCAAGGCCTGCGAGGTGAACTTCATCGCTCTAGCGATCCGATCCCCATACGGGCCCCACACCCCCATGTCTATGAAAGGTGCCTGCCCACTCTCGACCTTCGCCCGCAGGCAGCTCAACTGGGCGTCCGTCACCTCCTCCTTTTCCAAAGGGGAGTCGCCAGTGCTAGCAATGTAACGTTGCCGACAAGCCAGCAACTCGACACTGCTGAGCATTTCGCAATCTTGGTCGGCCCCTTGATCCACCACTTGGCTCAACTTGAGCTTCACGCGAGGTGTGGTTGCAGGTGCTGCACTAGTAGGCACAGTCGATGCTGCCAAAGGCTGCTGTGCAACACTCGCAACACCTTCAAAGGCAAAGCTGAGCCCAAACTTCTTCCTGACTGCGTTCGCCAACAATCGCATCTGACCCTTTTCAAAGGAAGTTAGTTCTCTTGAACCGATCCGCGCTTGCGTCAAAGCATCTCTCCACTCCTCTGGGAGGACGGCAGCGAACAAAGTCAGCTGAGTCATGTCAGGATTTCCGAGTTGCCGTGCGACTGATCTCATCAGGTTAGTGGGGACTGCTGCCCACTGCATCGCATCATTCAGCGATGTCCAGCCTTCAAGTACAGCATCAGACGGCAACAAATAGGCCATGGCGTCACCCCGCCCTATCAAAATCATCCTTGCGCCAAAATGGCACGGAGTCATCTCCCTTACCCTCCCCCCCCGCGGAAAATGCTGTGACATTCTCAATTGTTAATGCGGCATTTTTCATGCCTTCTCAGCTTTTCGGGCTGGGAAATGCACCGCTTTTGGCACATGCTCAGCGCGGATAGCTTCACATGCACACACCACCTGAGCTGCTGTGCAGACGGTGACGTTGCCCGCTGCTCTTGCAGAACGTCAATGAAACGGAGTCGCAACCTGCTCCAAGCCTGGCAGGCTTCGGCACGTTGCTTATTGTTGCCCTTCTGCACCCAGCTCTCCGAACACACTCAAGTAAGCGGGCCGACAACGTGCTCTGCACGGGCGGCCGACCACAGCCACATCAGCTGGCAAGGACAAGGCAACTCGGCCATGCGATCCTGTTTTCGATACAGGACTCAACCACCACGACGAAGGCCAACTCAGGCCGACGGTTCACTTCCGTTGGGGAGAGCGTGCAACCGCTACAGCACCGGAGCAATCTCAACGGAGCGCATGGCTTGACATAGAGTTGCAGGGGGCCCTCTTCCGCCGTGCACCACGTATTCTCGCCACACCGCTTGCCAGAGCAGCACCGCTAGAGTCAGAGACCATTTACACACTATTCGTCACGCGATGCTCCGAACGTGGCTGCTGGACCTAGCAGGTGACCCAAAAACCACTCGAATGACACCACATCTGGCAAACCAGGACTGTTTGGCCTGACTGTGGCCGCATACGAGAGCTGTGCCAGTTGGCATGTGGCGGAGCATACCCACATTCAAGACCCTTGTCAAAGTCAGATCTTCGCACAGCGGGCGAGGCATGTTGGGGCTTCGCAGCCTGAACGAAAGGGAAGCTCGATGACGACCAGGATCCGCAGGCAACGAAATCCAGCAGGGTGACGGGTGACGTTGCTCTGTGTTCTAGAAGTCAGTGACATGGAGTCGCAATCTGCTGCAAGCGTCGGCACGCATCTTATCCAGAAACGCTCGTCTGTGGGCTGAACTCTGGGCCTGCGCTGTAGAACTTGAGAAATTTAGAATCCTTAGGTAAAGAAGGGAGGGCCATGGCACGACTGGTGAGCTGGCGCTGGAGCCCGGTAGAAGTCCTGAAGCCAAACTGCGGGGCCGTGAGAGTGGCAGGGAAGAAGGAGATGTTAAGCTGGCAGTGGCAGGGGAGTCTGTAGACAGTGGGGGCACCTCCGCTAAATGGGTCTGTGCCCAGCTCCGGGATTTGAGCATGGTCCCGTCATTTCACAAGGGTTTTGATCCCATGCATGCTGCAAGAAAAGCTTGGGGTGTCGCTCGGCTTGTTCGATGAGTTGCGAGATGCAGAATGCAAACCCCTGCCACCACAATTTCGGAGCATCCCGTGCAGACTCGGACCCCAGCAAGTTTACGAGCCAGGAGAGTGACGTGGGGGGGTTGGGGTTGGGATGGGCCAGGACCTTTCCGAGGCACCTTGAGCTCAAACACTGCTGGGCGCCTTGGGCGGCGCTCTGAAACCTTAAAAAGCCTTCCCAAGCTTTGAGGGCTCAGACTTGCTTATTCAGCGGCTGTCGCATTTCAAGTGGTCCGTACTTGGAGTCCGGCTCTAATTAACTCACAAGAGCCGCGGTTTTTCACTGATGCTCAAATGCACCGAACACACTTATAGGCTTGCAAGCAGGCTGCCAGGCATTGTCGGTGTTACGGTCTGCCAGGGCCACCTCAGACCACAGCAGCGTCAGCTCACCTTCACAGGACAGTCATGCGAAAGCAGCTCAGGGGCCTGGGTCTTAGCTCCTTGGCGAGAGCGATGCTTGCGAAGCAGGTCGTGCAGGAGAAGCCAGGAGAAGCCAGGCCAGCGACACAGGCGACACGGGCGGCACGGCCCTCACAGACTCAGAGACGCAAAACGCCATCGCCGGCCGAGACTCCTTAAGCCTTGAAGGGCTGTGTCAGAGAAAGCTGCACAATGCTTCACACACTCGCACGCCTGCGCCTCTCACACTGCGAGCCATCTTGCAGGGAATCATCAGAACTACGTCGGCCTCTGGCCCCTCGGCTCCGCTGCCCTGCCACGTCACCTGCTGCCCGCTCTTCCTTCGAAACCTCAACCTGCCCCAAAAACAAAGCATCCCTCGACGGCAATCTACAGGCTCAAGAAAGGGGGTTAGCAAGCTGAGGGTTTAGGGTTTAGGCCCTCCTTCTCATGTTACTTGAGCTACCGTCAAAACTCTACATGTCGGGCCTAGGTCGCGCAACAGGAGGCCTCGCTTTTCGGTGTTCCCCGTCGCCTTACAGGGCTTTGGCTATGGGATAACGGGGCGTCGCTTCTCGGCGTTACCCATCGCTTTGCAGGGTTCTTCGGACCTTGAGCTGCAAATCTCCTCCCAAGGTTAAGTCGCCTTTAAGGGTTTAGGGTTTGGGGCCAGAGTTTTGACCCTTGCTCATTTGGCGTTGCGTAGTTGTTCATTGAAGGCATACCATATGTACAATTGAATACTTTGAATGCTGAACATTGACTTGGAAGGTCAGCTTTTCAGACAGGACGGAGCTTGGAGTCGAACTGGTGCAGGGAGGGGGAGGGCTGGGCCCCATGCAGAACCTCATTTTGGAGGCCAGGGGTTTAATTAGGGTTTAGGGCTTAGGGTTCAGGGACCTCATTGCGGAGGCCGAGTTTGACAATTTCCCCTCAAAGAAGAGCCTCAGGCCCTGGGTTCTAGTAAAGTTCACCCGCTCACGCATCACGTCGGGAGCACGCAGGCTACTTTCCCCTCATGGCTACTGCATTTGCAGTCAAGGGATCCGGACTGGAGCGCCATGACGCGGCTAATCATGGCAAATCGGAGACCTGTCCCCGCTCCTCCCTGCAATGGCCCATGGCAAACCGCAGTGCGAACAAGCTTGCGCAAAGCTTGCGTTCGCCCTTGTGCGAGCTCGCGCACACTCGACGCGCGCGCACGTTATTCAGAAACCGAATTTTGACTAATCGCCGTCATGGTCATGTCACTCCAAAAAAGAACAACCCTCACATGAAGGCTCGAAGGTCTGCGGAACACAGGTCACGGGCGAGTGCATTTCCAAGCGCCTCTGAAGCAGTTGCTGTTGCAGCCGCCAGTCTTTCCCGCACTGGTCGACGCCCAGTGCGCCTGGGAGCAGAATGAAGATTACTTTACTGGGTGAAGGCTCTCAAAGTCCAGTTTTGTGCGCGTGCGTGCGTGCAGGACTTGCAAGGGTCTCTCTGGGGCCTTGGGTGTTGGGATTATGTCACTATATGGGTAGTTGTAAATAGGGTTCCGGGTTAGAAGTACCCTAAGTAGGGCTATACGTGTTGTTTATTATAACCCAACTGAAAACTACCCGTGAAACCTCCAATAGGCCGCCTCTTTGAAGGCACTTCAACCCGAAGCCAACATGCCTTAAGAACGCCTTGAGCCCTAACCCCAACACCAAAAAACTCATGACCAATTCCTCCCTATGTGTTGGTATACATATTAACATAGAAACATACATATATATATATATATATTTATTTATTTATTTGTTTTTCCCTCCCCCCCCCCCCCCACCCACGACCTACTGCAACAAATCGTCCCGTGCCATCCCACCAAAGCCCGCACGCCTCACCTGTCCCAATGGCATCGTCCCGCCAAACCTCGCATCCCGCAAATTCCCAGGATTTAGGGTTTAATTAGGGTTTAGGGTTTCCCGCCAGCCGTACCGTCCCACATGGCGTCCTGCAAAAGCTCGGCGTATCTGGCTAAGAAAACAAACATCTCCATTAAAACATAAAAGTAATTGTTTTTCGAGCGCTGTTTTACAGAAAGTTGTCAGAGCATTTTGTTTGGGGGTGACATTAGAACAAAACCTTTAAAACAAAAATCAAAAAACAAACAAACGCAAAGGAAAACGTACGTATTTCGTGTGTAAGACACGAGCCCTGCTGTGTCTGACTTGGGAAGAGTGCTTCTTGTTTTTGTTTTTTGCTGTCGTGCTTTTTTGGCTGGGAGGGGCGCAGACCCCCACCCTTCCCCCCCCCCCCCCCCCTGCTTGCAAACACAATGCTCGCATGATGGGTTTCAGATCTCATATGCTTTGAAGCAAGCTTGCACGGCTATCAGGGCTGGGGGGGGGGAGCCCTGCTCGCGTCATAGGCTTCAAAGAGACTCATATGCTTTGAAGCAAACTTGCACAGCCTAGAAAAAAAAAGCGGGGGTGCCGCCCCCACCCACCCCCCGGCCCCATTTGCCAACACACTGCTCGCGTGATGGGTTTGGAAAAGACTCATACTGCATGCTTTGAAGCAAGCTTGCACGGCTTCAAAAATGGGGGGGGGGTTGGGGGGCGGGGAGCGGGTGGGGAGGGGCGCATTTGTTGTTTTTGCTGTCGTGGCAGGGGCGCTTTCTTTTGTTGCTGTCGTGGGGGGACGGGGGGCTCACTCAATCACTTACTGGCCCGCCACGGCCCCTGTTTCTTGGAGCGCATTGTTTTTTGCTGTCGTGGCTTTTTTTCTTTTTTTTTCTGTCGTGGCGGGGGCGCGTTCTTGTTTGCTGTCGTGGCGGGGACGGGGGCTCACTCGCTCACTGGCCCGCAGGGGGCGCGCCTTTACAGCAAAAAAGCCACTGCAGCAAAAATCTCACGGGTTCCCGTCTTACTCTCCAGAAATAAAATTTAGCTGATGCAAACTGGTTAACAAAGGAATCCTCAAAGCCAACTTGTGTTATTGCATTAGTACAATTGCTTCCTGAATGTAATTACCTTAAGAATTTGATTGGCCCGTAGTTAACTTTTTGCTTTCTACAGTAATTAGGTTCGCAAAGCCAGCTTTGATTCTTTAGCTAACTTATTGCAGATCAATGACACTGATTAAAAGTTCAAGACCTCATCTTCCATGACCCTCATGCAAGGTGCCCCCCCCCCCCCCGCCCGGATGCCTGGATGAGCGACACCGGGTTCCATGGCGAATGGACCGCAGGGAGGTCTTCTGCAAAGCAGGCGAGCCATGTCTGTTGGGGGCACCCTCGGGTCAATCGATGGAAAGTGCTTCTCTTGTTTAGGGTTTAGGGTTAGGGTTTTTGCCGCCACAAGAACTGAAGATAACCGACAGTATGTACAGGACAGTCAATGACATGACAACAACTGTGACTGCCCATCGCCAAGTCGTGCCTAGTCACCATGGCAACGCTTAGGTGGACATGCAAAAAATGTCAAGGCAATGCAATCTTGCAACGGCAAGAGCTGGAACCACAGATGAGCACAGCAAACATCAGCAAACCCTACAAACGCAAAACCACGAAAGCTCAGCCCCTCACCCTGGCACCGAAACACGGATATGCAAGCCCAAGTGCCGACTGGATTGACTGGATCCCAAACGCTGCGCCCTGTGCAACTCCCGGAATGAAGGTGGAGGTCACAGCCCTGCAAAACATCCAGCTCACAACCCCACGAACCCCGTGCTCCTGAGGGTTTAGGGCTCAGGGTGTCTTCGGAATTAGATAGCTTCCAAACACATCCTGTGCACCAGAAATACTTCTGCAGCCAAGGAGATCTCATGCACTATCCTGGCCCCCTGCTGTGCGGGCAGGGTTCACAGGGGTTTAGGGTTTAGGGATTTGGGGGAACCGGGCCAAAACGGGACCAACTTCGTGCGCATGCCCAGGATCTCCGCTTCAAACTGGTTTAGGGTTGAGGGTTTAGGGTACTTTTTCACCCTAATTTTGACTGTACTTATGAGCCCCCTGAGTTCCCGAAGTAGGTTGTAAAGTAGACTTATAATTGGGGTTAGAAGTAGTCATGAACCTCCAAGAAAGGTGTGAAAGGCGACCTGGATCTTTTTCGCTCCTAATGATGCCTAATGCGCCCTAATGCACGGCAAGGAGATTTCTGGAAGAGCCGGCGAAGACTATCAGAGGGGATCTCACACGCTTTTGGACGCCACATGCATAGCCATAGGAGCCAAAGTGGAAAGAAGGCAAGAGTAGTGAGATCCCACTATACTTGCAAAGCTCCAGCCCCAGGCCAGAAAGACGCTCCCTACACGCCAGGCTGGTGTTACCAGTCAATGCGAAAAATGGTCAAAAGGCACGGCGTTTCGTGCCCGAATGCATGGCAGTCTTGCTGCTGCCGAAAGCAAAAGCTTAAGGGACATTGCCCACAAAATCTTGGGTATTCCTTGCATCGCCCTAAGGGTCCATGTACCTAAATACGGAATGCGCGGGCCTTTTGGGGCCCAACTATATAACCACAAGGTACATGGACCCTTAGGTTCATGGCTAAAACGCCTTTTCTCAAGCTGCCCAGCTACTATTTGCTTAAGAACCCCAAAAGAATAGAGAAATAACAATCCCTATATTAACCTTATTGAGGAACAGTATTTTTTCGGGGGTTCTTAAGCAATGAGTAGCCGAAATTGCGCCTAGAAGATGTCTTCCCCAATGATCAGGGAGGAGATGTCCTCGAAATGCTTGACCAAGTTCTCCAGGGATCGGATGGCCACAACTCCCCGAGCGTGAGGGTCGTGAACCAAGCACATGGGCCTGTCACTTGGCATTGCCGGCCTGAGTTGCCGAATATCCACCGGTTTAGGGTTTAGGGTTTAGGGTTTAGGGTTTAGGGTTTAGGGTTTAGGGTTCAAGAACGCTGCTCGCCACTCTAACACAGACATGCTTTCCTTGAAGTGCAGGGCCAGGTGGCAGGTTGTCCGTGAGGTGTCGGTACAGGCGCTCTCGCTCATCTTCTGAGATGCCGCAGTCGGACACTTTCTCCACCTTCTTTGGTAGCCCAGCAACCACCCTAAACCCTAAACCCTAAACCCTAAACCCTAAACCCTAAACCCGAAACCCTGAGCCAACTACTTTATCAGGGAAGCTCAGAACCAAATTAAAGGGTAAAGGGTACCACTGGGCTCCCAAGCCTTCGTCAGGGGCCCAATCAGGCTCCTACCTGTCCTATGCCTTCTAAGAACTGAACCCCAAACCCTGAACCCTAAACCCTCAACCCAAAATCTTAAATTTTAAATCTTAAATTAAAAAACAAATAAAGCCCATAACGCCCATAAAGCCTATAAACCCTGCACTAGCGCAGAATCGTTGGAGGGTCTTCGGCTCGAATTCGTAGCTGCCCCATGGTTCAACCCGTGAAACAGAACGAAGTGCGGAACAACGGGCTTAGGGTTTAGGGTTGTTGCCTTAGCCTTTGGCACCTCTTTCATCACGTCGCTTTTCAGCGGCATCTCACTCGTGTGCCGCAAGGTCTGGCACAGCACCTGCAACAACGCTTGGGGATTGGGGCGGCTGAGGGCTTTTAGGGCTCCTGCGTTTCAAACACAAAGCCGCAACATCCTAAACCCGAAGCCCGAAACCCTAAGCCCTAAACTCTAATGGGTGGGCACTCTGCCTGCAGCACCTTCATGGCGAGACCCTCGAGACGATGTGTCAGGTCCTGTCTGGCTTTGGGCACAAGGAAAACTTTCTTTCTTTGCAGCTTCTGGGGTTTCGGTAGGGTTTAGGGTCTAGGGTTTAGGGTTTCGGGCTTCGAGTTTCGGCACCTTCAAGTCGTTGAAATCCAGGGCCCATAAGGAACCACAAGCCCCTCCTTGCGGTGAGGAGTTTGAGCTTTGGTCTTGTTGCCACTTGTCCAAGTTCAGAGCCTGAATCCTATGAAGCCTAGGAACCCCCAAATGGACCGTAAACCTCAGAAATTTTGAACCCTACCAACCCACACCCTAACCCTGAAGCCTAAGCCATGAGCCATAAGTCATACCGCACTGCTCACTGGATGTGGAATACTTGCCACTGGAGTCTGGCAATGTGACGAAAATAGGGGCACCCTTTGGACACCCCCAAAACGGGGTACCCCCATTTTCGGAAACCCTAAACCCTGAACCCCCCCCATGTCGGCTGGTCCTGAATTTCGGGGTGCTCCGCCAGCGGCTTCAGAATCAGCGAGGTGCGCTCAGCAGCGTCTGCAACACCATCCTGGTCCACGCAGGCTGTCCAGAGCCTCACCAGGCTATCAAGGGACTAGGAGGGTTCAGGGTTTAGGGTTAGGGTTTAGGGTTTAGGGTTTAGGGTTTAGGGTTTAGGGTTTAGGGTTTAGGGTTTAGGGTTTAGGGTTTAGGGTTTAGGGTTTAGGGTTTAGGGTTTAGGGTCAGTTCATAGCCTATCATAGCTTTGCTGAAGCCATCTTCTTGTTCCGGTTCCTCGCTGAGGTTGCGGCCCATCCTCTGTTGGTTCGGTGTCTGCCACTTCCCACTTAACCTAGACCCACGAGTAGCCCAGGAATAAAATGGGCACCCTTTTTGGTTTTAAGGGGCTTGTAAGGGAACCCCAACCCTAAAAAAAGGAAATAAGGGCCTACTCTGAGTCCTAGTAGCCCTAAACCCTAAACCCTAAACCCTAAACCCTAAACCCTAAACCCTAAACCCTAAACCCCGAAGGACATGAGAGCAGCTCAGGAGCATGTTAAAGTCAGACTGAAGGAGGCTCATCTTCTCCACGCTGGCGGAGTAGAGGCGATACCTGGGGCAAAGATCTACTTAGAGGTTCATGGGTAGCTATAAAAAAAGGTTGTAAGGGTTTAGGGTTTAGGGTGGGGTTATAGGTACCTTAAGTAGGGTTATAAGTATAGCTACCATAATTTTAACTTCCTATGAACCTCCAAGTAACCCTACTCCTCTGAGAGCGTGCGCTTGCCTTTCCTCTATCCAAGGTTTTGAGCACTGAGCAGACATCTCCCCGAGGCAGACAGAGGGGAAGACAAAGAAAGACAATTCTATGTATATATATATATATACATAGAGAAACCCAAAAGCCTAAACCCTAAACCCTAAACCCTGAACCCTGAACCCTGAACCCTAAACCCTAAACCCTAAACCCTAAACCCTAAACCCTAAACCCTAAACCCTAAACCCTCAAAAAGCGAAGGATGGAAGCACAGCTGAGGAGCTTGAAGGGAGCCCCCCAGCATTGCGCCAGCTGCACCTTTCTTCTACAGGCTCCGCCGGACGAATTTGGGGGTTTAGGGTTTAGGGTTCAGGGTTTAGGGTTTGGGGTTTAGGGTTTAGGGTTTGGGGTTTTTTTTCGCTCCCGCATAGCTGGCCGAACCGCAAAGCAGGGTGACGTCGATGATACTACTGTGTCGGAAAAAGGGGTCCAACACCAGACCCGACCTTCCATTCTGCCTGCCAGTTCCCGCCTATCAAAACCAAAAACAAAACAAGAACCAGTAACAACAAGAAAGTACATAAGTCTCCCAAAACCCTTCAACGTCGGGAAATGGCCGCTGCCTCGCACTACCACGCCAACTGCAGATGAGCCCACTTCCAGTCAAACCACCAAAGGATGGCATATACATCAACTAACAAAGAGACAGGGACTCACTGAGGCTACCCGCGTTTTTGTACAGGCCTGAAATCCTCCTTCTATCAGGATTCTGCCAACCGGCAGAGGGTGCTACATTCCAACCAGAGTGCAAACAACATTATCAACAAGCAATAAATCCTTCATTCTTCATTTCGTAGTCCCCAGGCCGAAGGTTCTGTCAACATCCAGCGAATTCAGGTGACACCATTCTGCAGCTCCATCGGAGCCAGCTTGAAAAGCCTCGCTGTCGCACGATCCCCCTGAAAAGCAGGACTCATCTGAATTCAGATTGATAGCACCGCGTGTTCACAAAGGTCACACACGAAATCAATTCCGTTCTGTGTATGAATTCTTTCACGAATGTAACTGGCGTCAAATTAGCAAATTGAAACGTCAAATTCCGCGCAAGCTACGAATTCCATGAATTCATGAATTCTGAATTCAGGCATGAATTCTTTAATTAATTCGCGAATTCTGGAACGACAACATGCATCAGTGGCACCATCGCGACACCCAACTACTCAAAACAGAAACAAAGAATCCACCACAAGTTCTGAACAAAGAAACCACCTCTAGTCAATGAACCACAAGCGGTCCACTCTCGATCCACTCATGCCCTGTGCATGCTCCACGCGCCGTCACTCTGGGCACAACTTGGCACATTTGCTCAGAAAGAGGGCAAGGCTAGGCAGCTCGAGTGTCCACCTATCATCAAACACTAAAACACCAACATAGATCCGGAGCCCCATAGAAGAATCCCGCACCAGTACCCCCAACCCACATAGATCCCAACAATGTCACAACATAACACACCGCTGCTGCTTGTGTGCGTGTGTGCTCTCGGCACGCTCTCTTTGTTTGAAAAAGGCAAGACGAAGCAGTTCGGCATCGGCATTCAAACCATCATCAAAAACGAAAACACCTACATAGATCCTAAGCCCACATAAAAGGTGCCCAAAACAGTACCCCAACCCACATAGATCCAACCAATGTCAACACTTATATCCGACTCCGATACGTTCAGCTCCCCTCACAGCATGCACCCTCAGACTCTCTCGACCACCACGTGTACGAGCGATGAGCATGTGTCGCACCCGCCCTTCTTCCAGCATCGAGCCAGTGTAGGGAATGTTCCTTGCTTGTCTTGTACGTCGTCGGCTGAGTCCCATCACTTGTTTGTCTCTCCTGCAGTGCGGCAAGCCCTTGCTCAAGGGTGAAGGTGCCCTTGCCGCAGGTTTCCAGTTTCGACCAATTTGCGTCCAGGCTTCGTCTTTTCAGGACGAGTAAGGGAGCACGTGGGGGCTGGTTTGGGGTTTAGGGTTTAGGGTTTAGGGTAAGTTTCGGGTTTCGACGTTCGCGTGTAGGGTCTAGGGTTTCCCGTTTTTTCTACAACTGGACCAAGGTACATGACCTACTTCGCATGCTTACATGCATTGTAGATGGTCAGCCACATATACTTGCTAGGCGCACATAGCCATGTACAAAGAGAGTACATCTAAACAGGCTCTGCCCCCTCTCTCCCAAATCTTTTTTGAATCTAGAACTGCCAAATCCTCAGCCCCAAACCCTAAACTACCCTAAGCCCTGAACCCTCAACATCCGAAAAAGCGTAATCCCCACAAAACAGCCGCGCGCCTGGGGGTCCGCCTCCGCCATGAGGGTCTTTGCCTCGCAAAGGTGGCGCTCGGACTCGAGTCCCTTGGCCATCCTCGGGTTGTTTCGACTCTCACACTCGCACAAGGCCTTGCCGCTGACCCCCACTACCAAAACATGCCAAATACTCAAACACTAATACACCAGACCCTCCCTCTTGGGGTCTGCAGGTTTTGCTACAACGACTAGATTCCGCAACACCGGAAACTCACTGTGCTCCTCTAAAAGTCCTCCCTCCGACCCTTTCAGCCGGCACCTTCCGGGCTCAGCACTGGCATTCACTGGCTTGGCTCTAAACCGACATCCACATGCTGGCCTGACCCTCGGGTTGTTTAGGGTTTATAGGGTTTATAGGGTTTATAGGGTTTAGGGTTTAGGGTCTAATATGGGGGTTTACGAAAATGAAAGACCCCTAATGTAGACCCCCAAATAGTAGGATGCCCTTATATTCAGGACCCCAAAAGGTACCCCTAACATCGTAAAACCCCATATTATTACATGGACTATGAAGGGAGACTACTAGCAGTTATTCCGACCCCCGTATTAGAGTGGTGTTGGGTTTTTTTGGTTGACAGGTTTTGGGGTTTCAGGTTTAGGAGCTTAGGGTATGGGGCGTTCTTTTCTGGCAGCTTCGGGTGGTTATTAGGGGGCTTCACGGGACTTCGAAGAGGCTGAGATCCCATCTTCGCAGTTTTTTGTTTTGTTGCTTCCTCCTGCTCCCTAAACCCTAAACCACGCACTGCCAGGTTCTACCACGTAGAAGGGAGCGTTGTTCTAAAACCATGGTCTCGGGGCCCAAATCTGACAGTACTCTCCCTACAGTTCTCAGGCTTTGCAGCAGGGTTGGGGTCCCTTCTTGACAGATCCCTCTTCCGGTGTAGTCCTTCTAGTTTAGGGTACCAACCACCGTCCAAATAATTTTCGAACAGCGCCCCACCCCCCCACATACTCATGACTTCCTCTGGGAGGGATCCCGCTGTAAGAATCGTAGGAGCGGCACACTCCAGCCGCAAGGAGCTAACGTCGAGCAGCTACAAACTGTCGAGATCTTGGGGTCAGTGAACTCTAGACCCTAGACCCTAGACCATAGACCCTGAACCCTAAACCCTAAACCCTGAACCCTAACCCTAAACTGCTGGGGAACAGGGCTCGTCTCAGCGTTCAGGGCATGTGCAAAGTCGGGGTCGAAACCAGCCATGGCGTGTCAATCGAATTCCCTTTTTCTCCACTCAGACAAAGCTGTCTTGCTGTGCATGATGGCTCCATGCCGTTGTTTTAATGGCTCTTTGCCTTGTGTACATACGTGTCACTGTCATGACGAAAAAGCGGCCCAAGGGTCCCTGCGTAGCCCACCCCTTGATGTGTACAGGACGAAAGCGGCGAGGTTGGGTCTTACATGCAGTTTCCCACTTTACAAGGCCTTCCCGACTCTGGCGCATCAACACTCCTCCTCATTTCTGGAGTGGGCGACAAAATGTCCACCGATGCGCTCCTTCTACCCCAGCTTCGGGTCATCGAACGGTGTCCGATAGTACAAGGGGTAACACTCAGCACAGAGCGAACAATACTGTATCTTCCGCAGCTTAGATTGATTTGCATGCCTCAATCCATGGCAGTTGGCGCGAACATGGACTCTGTCTCCATGCTCTGACATCACAAAGGTCTTCGGGAGGCACCTGAAATCCAGCCTCTCTTGGGCTGCCTGTCTTACAGTAATGTTGCTTCCTTCCGTGCTCTGGGCTGACGTTGGGGCTGAGGACGAAGATGCAGCCGCAATGTCTCTTACCTGTCCATGAGAACAGTCCACGACGGCGGGCACAGGGACTTGGTGGTGCGGCTCCTCATCCAAGGTGTCAAGTTCCCGACGTAGTGCCCGAGCGGCTTGATCCCTTATCTTCATCAACTTCTGGGCCTTCTTCAACGCCGCTCCTTCTTGGGTTCCCCACATCCACCCCACCATCTTCTTGAGGAACTCCCACACGCCGAGCAATGCTATGCCGCCGACTACCAAGCATGCATAAAACTCCACGCTCCCATCCAACTCCACAGGTCCCTTGATCTCCTTCTCAGCCTTGGCACCTTGCACCATTGTCATCGCGAGCATCACCGCCATAATCCGTATCGCCTCCAATCTCGTAGATGTAGAGCGACGCCCTTTTTCATCCTCATGACCCTTGAGGAACTCATCCACGGTGACCATTCCCCAAAGTGCTCGTAGAACTTGTAGTCTTGGGGTGGGTACTGGCTTGGTACCAAGATCCGCGGGTTGTCCTTCCCCAGGTTCGTGGTGTAGAGTTACCCGCTGTGCAAGGACTTCTTGACGAAGGTAACGCGCCCTCACCCTTAGGTGACGTGTTTTCCATGTCCCCGGCGCGGTGCTAGCAAGCCCCAAGGCAGCAGTGTTATCTACCTTGATGGACTGGCACAAGTCCTTCTGCACTTCGGTGGCCCACGCCTGGATCCCCAGGCCCAACTGGTGCGCGGCGATCAGCTCGTACAACTCCGCCTCTGCCGTAGAGAGGGTGATCAGCGCTTGTTTTGTCATCCTCCATGCCACAAAACCACCAAAGAGGGCGATTGCCGAGCAGCCGAAAGACTTTCCCCCACAAGGGGCGAAGCTAGCGTCCGAAAAGGACACCACCTCTTGCTGTGAGCCACCATAGGTCAGGCCCATCCCCACAGTTCCCAGGAGATATCGACGTACTTGGTGGGCAAGACGGGTAGCAGCCAGCGGATTCCTCGTTGCCATGCTGCACACATAGCTCGTCGCGAAGCTTATGTCCGGCCTAGTCCGCGTTGCTAGCCATAGCAGCTCTCCGGCGGCTGCCTGAGCGGCCCGGACTTGTTCTTCCCCTGCTTCACCTTCCTCCTCGTCGCCGTCTTCCCAGTGTGGAATGAGGTCCTTCGTCGCGGGCACCGTAGCTGGGTTCTCAGCTTCCATGCCATACTCCCGAATGAGGTCGGTGATGTATCCTCCTTGGCTGATGTGGTATTGTCTTTTCCCATCGCACACTCGGCTCTGCACCTCCATACCAAGGTATCGCACAGGTCTTTGCCCGACCCATTCTTTTTATTCCAGCTCCGAGCACTTCCAGCCTTCATCACCGTCACCTCCCTTTGTCAACCACGCGTACATGTTCTTGATCTCCTCTCCTCCTCCCAAGAACAGCACATCGTCGACGTACACAATCATCATCGCAATGGTCTCCTCCTCATCGCTTAGAGGAACTAACCTCCACAGTGCCGGGTCCGTCTCCATTTGCACGAACTTGCACTCCTTGTGCCCAGCGCGGATTCTGGCCCTTCTGATCCTGCGATCCCGAAAGTTTCCCCATAAGCGCGGCGCCTCCTTCAACCCATACAAAAGCCTCTCCACCCGGTATGCAGTGTTTGGAGGTGCGCATCCAGCATCTACGATCACCTTGGGGACTGTGACCGCATACTTCACACTGGACTCCGACATCGGGGTGAGCGTGAACGCCGAATTGATGTCCGTGATGGCCGCTTCCCAGTTTCTCTGAGCGGCAAAAGCCACCCCACACCGCACACTCTCCGCGCTGGCCGCTGTTGTGAACACCTCTGTCTCACCCTTGATGTAGTTCCCGCAGATAACCAATCTTGTTTTCCGCTTGAAGAGGTTGACTTTGTTGTCGTCCACGATGTCGGTGGCATGTTCCCTTTCCTTTGAGGGCTCCTCTTCCTTCTCATCTTCGTTCTCTTTCTTGTCCTTGACCGCGGCAACATCAGGTGGTTTCACCGTGTGTACAGTCTTGGCCGGCACCAGCGTGACTTCTCCTCGTTCTTGTAGTCGTTTCGCCTCTGCGAGTGGAATGGGCACCAACGTTCCATTGCCTTCCAGATGATTTACCTCCTTTGCCATGCTTGGTATCCATTCCGGTAGATGAGCCTTGACTTCCGGAAGAGAAACTGTGTGCGTAACCGTGAGTGGCTCCTTCAGCTCCTTCAAGATGCCCTCCACATTTTCCGTGGTTACATCCGCGGCCAACTTCGCGAGCCGGATCCTCTGGTGAGTCGCCGCCTTGATCGATTGCTCCTGCCGCTCCGTCGAGTCCTCCGAGAGAAGCTCTTGAACAAAGTCTAACTCCTCCTCTGCGTCGATAATCTTCTCATTCATCGACTCATCTGCTCCACCACCCTCTTCTTCACGTAGATCCGCACACCTTTCTTCATCCACGATCAACGCCCTCAATGCCATAGCTCTATCCTCCAACCACCTCCGTTCTTCCCCTTCAAGCGGCATGGCTGGCACCGGGTCCAATTCCTTCTCACCGCCCTTCTCCTCCTCTGGCTTGTAGCTCATCGACCATTTCGTCTTCAAACTGATCCGGCCCCCAGGAACAACGAGTTCATCTTCTCGCTCACCTCCAAGGCCCTTTCCAGGTTCATCACGACGACGGTCCACTTCCTCTTCTTCCTTCGGAGGGGTAACGGGCCAACAACCAAGCTCTTGCAAATACTTCACCTTCTCATGCTCCAACTTGTGCGCTGCAGCAATCGTGAAGCCCACGACCAACACCCTTGGACCATCCTCCCCAAGCACTGGTTCATGTAGTCGTGAAGGGTTCACCTCTTGTGGCCGCGAAAGCTCCACCACCTGCCCAGGTACTTCTTTCCCATTGAACCATCGTGGCTCGTACCTTCCCTTGAACTCATCACCAATCTTCATCTCCTGCCATATTCCACTGCCTCTCGTCACCTTCAAAGGAGAGACCAAATTGCTCGACTCCTTCTTGTTGTAGCTATCTCGGTGGATTGGCATCACGGCGTTCTTTACCAGAGCTATTGATGTGAAGTCCTTGTTCGGGAAGTCGTGGCGAAGTAGCGCTGAAGCCAATCGCACCACCTCTTCATGCTTTTCGGTCGCCTTGGTGATGCTCACAATTCCGCCATGCTGGTACGCTCCCAATGTCAGATAAGCTCGGTCCTCCACTGGGCCAGGGACTTCTCGCAGCTGCGGCCGCTTGGCTGCAGCTTCCTTGCTTTCCCAGATATCCGCCACCAGCAACTTTTCCACCAGCTTGTTTCTTGGCTCATCCTTGTAGGCGCTCATCATCTTCAGCCCTGGGTCCCTCACGGTTGTCTTTTCCCGAAGCCTCTGCGATGGTTTCACCCAATCGGCCTCATACTCCGGCTCCTTTACTTCCACATACTCATCGTCTCGAACAAGCCGTACATGAAGAGTCCTCAACCATGTCCCATCTTCAAGAAGCACCACGTGTCCTCCACGAACATCCTCCGTTGGACCCATGTATGTGCCTCTTTCCCATTTTGGGTCGAAGGGACCACTGCCTTTCTTCGTCTTGATCCACACAACGGCTCCAAAACGAACTCCCTTGCCAGGCCTCGCGAGCATCCTGCGGTTGTGGGCATCACACGCCTCCTTCATCGCACACGGCCAATACTTCTTTTCCACACCACCAGCTTGTAGAAGGAGACGTGCTCGGGATTTTACCCACTTGACCCCGTTCTCGGCCACCGCATTCTGTGTAGGTGCCAGGCCTTCAGTGTATGTTTGATACACATCTCTTTCCCGACACCACTTCCGCAAAGGCTTGGTGCGAAACTCTTTAGCGCGGTCAGAGTGGATCCTCGACAAAGGCATGCCCCACGACTTCAGCGTGACATAGATCTCCTGGACGGCCTCCAACACCTCCCGCCCACGATGCTTTTCCAATGGGATCACGAACCGCAATACCTGGAACTCCATCGGCTTCTTCAGGTCCTCGAACATCTTCTTCCACTCCTCCTCCTCGGCTTCGATGTCCTTTCCTTCCGCAGCCCCCTCTTCTGTTTCCTCTTCCTCATACGTCTCCAGCCAATCGTCGTCGACCTCTTCCTCCGCAATGCCAAGTTCTTCCACGGGACCACCACGTGTAACTGGAGATGCTTCGGAACTGCCAGGTGGGACTGGAGATGCTTCGGAACTGCCAGGTGGGACTGGAGATGCTTCGGAACTGCCAGGTGGGGTTACAGGTTGATCTTCTGGTACCTTGTACCCCTTCGGGAAAACGTACGTGGCCACCAATGCGAAGCGGTACTTCTTCCCCTTCTTCTCATCGACCCCTTGATCACGAAAAGCCCCCGCCACATCCAAGCTCAAAACATAAGCATCTCTGTGCAGGACCTTCCTTGCCGGCCTTCCTGACCCTGAGGCAGCCAGACAAACCGAGCAATCCCTTCTATACGGCCAGTGGTTCGCATCCAAATGCGCTCTCCATTCTGCCGCCTCCCTTGATGACATTGCCCTTGCCTTCACTCCACCCCCCTGCAATTCTTTTCGTAGCAAGGCCTTCGCTATCTCTCTTCTGAACCCAGGGGCCCACTCTGCCATAGCGGATGACGAAGCCGGCTTCGGCCATTCATGCCGTGCATCTCGCGCCTGCAAGTCCATCTCCATGTTCGCTAAGAAGGCTGTAGGTTTCTTCTGCTCATGTCCATACGCACCTTGGTCGAACTGGTACTTCACCAAGCCGAGGAGGGTCTCCAACTGCTCCATCAGAGGCGTTCTCCACACGGACGGGCAAATCTCCCACAAGCCATTTTCCTCATCCAGAAATTCACGAGGGTCATCAGGATGTTCCAGGCCAAACGCCACCTTGTCAAAGCTCCACTGGTCGCAATCTTCTTCTTCGGAACTCGCCTCCGCGACCAGCCACAGCCATATCATTCTCAAGAGGAGCTTGTTATCCCCCGCCACGAGTTGCTGTTCTCCAGGACTCAAGTTCGGCATGCCCCAAAGAAACCGAGCGGATCTTACTGGCCTTGGCAATCTCACGCTGTCGCCCATGCCCTCTCGATACCTCAGCAATGAAAACGTCCGACACGGGGGCCCTCCGATCACTCCCTTGATTCTTCCTTGCGCTGCAGCCCACAACAACAAGGCGTAAACATCCTTGCTCAGCACATCGGCTCCCTTGTTGATGTCCACCTCAAGAACTTCCCCGGCAAGTTGTTTGATCGGGTCATTCTTTGTCTCCTTGCCCGCAAAGAGGTGGATAATCCAATCCTTGGCTCTCCACAGCTGCCTCCTCTTCGCCCGATTCATCGGCCACTTCTTCAACAGCTTCCAGGCTTCTTCTGGATTGCAGGGCATAGACTCCAAGATGCCAGCCTTGTCCTCCACGGGCACATGCTGCATGAACGGGGCCTCAAAGACAGCTCTCAGCCCTTCCGCCTTGTCACCGGTGCGCACGTACTCCTGGAGGTAACCCTTCCACCCACAAGGCTTCCGGTTCTTCACCGCCAGGATCGCTGCCCTGAGTTCCGCGGCCGAGTTCGCGCTTGCTTCCACAGACTGCGACTCAAGCTCTGCTATGAGGCGTAGTGCATCGCACTCTCTAACCTCCGGACACGAGGACCTTGTGAACACCTGAATCTCCGGACGCGAATCATGCCGCAGCCGGCACCCTCTGCTGTTCCAGACGAACTCATAGCCAAGGGTCTTCACCAAAGAGCCGAGTGGGACTATCGGCTGTGCCTCTTCCGCCAGTATC
Source organism: Symbiodinium natans (assembly GCA_905221605.1). Lineage (NCBI taxonomy): Eukaryota > Dinophyceae > Suessiales > Symbiodiniaceae > Symbiodinium > Symbiodinium natans. The sequence goes on along the minus strand of CAJNDS010002170.1, from coordinate 148,579 downwards.
ACCCCGCTCTGCGTTTGAGGAAGATCAACCTTCTGGTCTCCGGCCAACGTCACCTCCGCCTTGGTGCAGCCTTCAAGCTCCTGCTGTGACAGCGCAGGCCGCAGTGCATGCGTGGCTCCAGAGTCCAATAACCCCATTTTCTCATCTCCCATCTTCTGCTTGCAGGTGCCCATGTTCTTCAAGACCGCTTCCCAGTCCGCCGGCCTCTTCAAAGGTGGAAGGTCCGTCAGGCCGCGCCCAGGACATTGCAGCATCTTGAATGTGGGGCTCTTCTGTTGGCCTTCAATGAACGCCTTCATCATGCGGTGGGCATTCTCCAACAACTGGTCGACCGGGACACCTTGGACCGGGTCTTCTGCTGCCGATGTCGTCACTGACGTCGAAGCGCTCGAAGATGGCGTCGTGGTAGATGTTGACGACAGGACTTCTGCCGCTTCCATGACCTTCTGGATCGAGGGTGGCTCCTGTCCTCCCTCTCCCTTCTTTGACGATGCTCCACTGCCACCCTTCTGCGACGTCGGGGAACCCGATTGCTCCCCTCGTGACTTTGTCGGGCAGCTCTTCGACGTGTGTTGCTTGCTCCCACACGTCCAGCACCTTTCTCGTTTGTCCTTGTCCATCACATGCTCAAACTTGCAGCTCTTTCCCCTCCGACACCCTTCATCAGTCAGGAAGAATCGACAAGGTTTCTGCTGCCCAGCTCCCTGACCACCGCCTGGAACAGGATCGCGAGGAGGTCCTTGGGGTTCTCCCTTCCCACCGATGGCCTTCATCTTCGGCGTAGGACTGTTGCTGCTTCCATCATTGATGCCCTTCTTTGGTCCCTTCCTCATGGCCATTTGCTCAAACTCTGCCAGGTACGCTCGATGGATGGCCAGGATCCCTTCGATGGTTGGGGTTATGTCTACCTTCAGGTGGTACCTCAGAAGCTGCATCCTGAAAGTGACTTCTGCGTTCTCCTGAAGGGGTCTTTTCGCCAATCCGTCCAGGGCCTTCAGGAGGATCGAGGGGTCTGGCGTCACCAGGGCCAAATCTCTTGCGCGTTGGTACACCCGGAGCCACAATCTCAATGCCTCCACTGCTTCTTGAGGACTCCCTGCCGCTCCTGGCTCCTCCAACTTCTTCAGCAGCAGCGATTTTTCTGATGCCGAGCCCGGGCGGTACAGCACCATCAACCTGCACAACACTTCCAGTGTCGACTTGGTCCTGGTAGCTACCAACTCCCGCTTGATCTCCTCCGGAACGGCTCCAAGGATCATGCTGGCAGCTCTTCGGTCCACACGCACCCATCGAGGATCCAGCAACTCCCTTGACGCTGTCGGCTTCATTGAGATCCTCACAAACTGGTCCGACGCCTGGTACCGGTCATAGAACTCTTGCGCTGCTTCCTTCAACAAGCCCCACCATTCCGCGGAACCCGCGCTAATGTCCCCCATGACATTCTCCAGGCAATGAAGCCAGTCTCCGAAATCCACTGACGCCGAGTCACTCACCTCCGGGAGCTTGGGGACGTCGACTGGTGTGCGGCCCACCTCCTCATGCCCCTTAACACTCTTCCCCGAAATCACCTTCTCCAAGCCCTCAAGCAACTTGGTGACCGTGTCTGACACAGGCTGCTGGACGTGGCCTCCCATAGATCCCGAGGTCCTGACCGGCTCCTTGGATCGCTCCACCACACTGCCATCTCCACCAGCCTCACCGCTCACCCTTTGAGGTGCATCTCTTGGCAATCCCCTGGCAGCGTCTCTTGCTGGTTCGTTGCGAAGGTACCCCCCATAAACTTCCGGACTTCCTGTTGGTCCTTGAGGCACTTCTTCAAACTCCACGTGTTTCATCAATGCCGGCACCTGTGGCGGAGAACTCGACGGCTTGAAGGGGTTGTTCGGTTCATTCTGGCGCTGCATAGCCAAGCCCGACACCGACGGTATACTTAAAGCTGCTAAGCCCGACACCGTGTTCGAAGCTGCAAGGCCCGACACCGGAGGCATACTGGAAGCTGCAAGGCCCGACACCTGAGGCATACTGGAAGCTGCAAGGCCCGACACCTGAGGCATACTGGAAGCTGCAAGGCCCGACACCTGAGGCATACTCGAAGCTGCAAGGCCCGACACCGGCGGCATACTGGAAGCTGTGGGGCCCGACACCGGCGGCATACTCGAAGCTGCTGTGCCCGACACCGATGTCGCCCTCAATCTCTCCACTTCCACCCTCAGCTGACTTGCCTCCTTTCTGCTCACTTCCAGCTGACTCATAAGCCCTTGCATCTGCCGCTTGACCTCCGCTTCTACAACCTCACGAGTGCTGTCGCCAGAACTCCCATCTCCAGACCGAGGCCCTCCTGCTCCCTGCCCAGCGCCGTACAGCAACGGAGCTCTTCCTTCCATGTCCTGCATTTGCTGCCACTGCTCACGGGAGAAAAGGGTCCCGTCCGGAGGCGTCTCCGACGCTTGCGAACCCAATGCTCGCTGCCTCGGTCTCGACGGTGTCGGCGAAGGGAACGGCGATGGAGTCCACAACGGGGCTACCGCCTGATGCGACCTCATCTCCTGAAAAAACGTTCCGATGCGCTGCATCCAAGCCGGAAGGTTCCTCCTTGAGCCGAAGGCCTCCATGCTCCACGCTGCAGCTTCCGACATATTCGCGTCGGAGGTTCTCATCGCCCCCATCACCAAGGCCTGACCAGCCACTCCAGCTGCTTGCCCATTTTCCACTCCAGCCGTTGTTGCCATTCCAACAAACTCGCGCTGCTCCACAGGTGTGGGCGTCCAGCTCTGGTCCACTTGACGACTCGGGGACGACACCGCCATAGCCCTCATTGCCAACGATGTCTCACCAGCTCCTGCCACCTGAGACTCACCCATATCACCCATTCGCTGTTCTTGCAATGCGCTTGCGGTATTTGGGCTCATACCCTGCTGGGGAACAGGGCTCGTCTCAGCGTTCAGGGCATGTGCAAAGTCGGGGTCGAAACCAGCCATGGCGTGTCAATCGAATTCCCTTTTTCTCCACTCAGACAAAGCTGTCTTGCTGTGCATGATGGCTCCATGCCGTTGTTTTAATGGCTCTTTGCCTTGTGTACATACGTGTCACTGTCATGACGAAAAAGCGGCCCAAGGGTCCCTGCGTAGCCCACCCCTTGATGTGTACAGGACGAAAGCGGCGAGGTTGGGTCTTACATGCAGTTTCCCACTTTACAAGGCCTTCCCGACTCTGGCGCATCAACACTAAACCCTAAGATGTTGGGCCAACATCCACGCTGGAGGGGTGGATGTTGGGCCAACATCCACGCTGGAGGGGTGGATGTTGGGCCAACATCCACGCTGGAGGGGTGGATGTTGGGCCAGCATCCACGCTGGAGGGGTGGATGTTGGGCCAACATCCACGCTGGAGAGGTGGATGTTGGGCCAACATCCACGCTGGAGGGGTGGATGTTGGGCCAACATCCACGCTGGAGGGGTGGATGTTGGGCCAACATCCACGGCTGGGTGGAGGGGTGGATGTTGGGCCAACACCTGGAGTGTGATGTTGGGCCACCTCCACGCTGGAGGGGTGGATGTTGGGCCACATCCACGCTGGAGGGGTGGATGTTGGGCCAACATCCACGCTGGAGGGGTGACCAACATCCACGCTGGAGGGTGATGTTGGGCCAACATCCACGCTGGAGGGGTGGATGTTGGGCCAACATCCACGCTGGAGGGGTGGATGTTGGGCCAACATCCACGCTGGAGGGGTGGATGCTGGGCCAACCTCCACGCTGGAGGGGTGGATGTTGGGCCAACATCCACGCTGGAGGGGTGGATGTTGGGCCAACATCGACGCTGGAGGGGTGGATGTTGGGCCAACATCCACGCTGGAGGGGTGGATGTTGGGCCAACATCCACGCTGGAGGGGTGGATGTTGGGCCAACATCCACGCTGGAGGGGTGGATGTTGGGCCAACATCCACGCTGGAGGGGTGGATGTTGGGCCAACATCCACGCTGGAGGGGTGGATGTTGGGCCAACATCCACGCTGGAGGGGTGGATGTTGGGCCAACATCCACGCTGGAGGGGTGGATGTTGAGCCAACATCCACGCTGGAGGGGTGGATGTTGGGCCAACATCCACGCTGGAGGGGTGGATGTTGGGCCAACCTCCACGCTGGAGGGGTGGATGTTGGGCCAACCTCCACGCTGGAGGGGTGGATGTTGGGCCAACCTCCACGCTGGAGGGGTGGATGTTGGGCCAACCTCCACGCCGGGGGCGTCGGTGGATGTGGGCCAACATCATCCACGCTGGAGGGCGTCTGGATGTTGGAGCCAACATCCACGCTGGGCCAGGGGATGTTGGGCCCAACAGCCCGCCTTGGGGGGGTGGGATGTTGGGCCAACATACTTATTGGGGCGGGGGACCGGTGGGATTGTTGAGGGCCAAACATCCACGCTGGGCGGGGGGGTGGATGTTGGGCCAACCTCCACGCTGGGGGGGTGGATGTTGGGCCAACCTCCACGCTGGGGGGGTGGATGTTGGGCCAACATCCACGCTGGAGGGGTGGATGTTGGGCCAACATCCACGCTGGAGAGGTGGATGTTGGGCCAACATCCACGCTGGGGGGGTGGATGTTGGGCCAACATCCTTATGGGGGGGGGGCGCGGGGTGGATGTTGGGCCAACATCCACCCCTTCCACGCTGGGGGGGTGGATGTTGGGCCAACATCCACTCTGGGGGGGTGGATGTTGGGCCAACATCCACGCTGGGGGGGTGGATGTTGGGCCAACATCCACGCTGGGGGGGTGGATGTTGGGCCAACATCCACCCCTGCACGCTGGGGGGGGTGGATGTTGGGCCAGCGCTGGAGGGGTGGATGTTGGGCCAACATCCACGCTGGAGGGGTGGATGTTGGGCCAACATCCACGCTGGAGGGGTGGATGTTGGGCCAACATCCACGCTGGAGGGGTGGATGTTGGGCCAACATCCACGCTGGAGGGGTGGATGTTGGGCCAACATCCACGTGGATGGAGGGGTTGGGGTGTTGGGCCAACTCCACGCGGAGGGGTGGATGTTGGGGCCCAACAGCCACCCAGACATCCACGCTGGAGGGGGTGATGTGGCCAACACCACGTGGAGGGGTGGGATGTTGGGCCACAATCCACGCTGGAGGGGCCAACATCCCGATGGAGGGTGGGTGTTGGGGCCAAACAGCCAGCGGGAGGGGTGGATGTTGGGCGAACATCCACGCTGAGGGGTGGATGTTGGGCCAAAATCCACGCTGGAGGGGTGGGGGGTGGATGTTGGGCCAACATCCCACGCTGGAGGGGCTGGATGGTTGGGCCAACATCCACGCTGGAGGGGGGTGGATGTTGGCAAATTCCACGCTGGAGGTATCCACGCTGGGAGGGTGGATGTTGGGCCAACATCCACGCCTGGCAAGGGGGGATGTTGGCGCCAACATCCCGCCTTGGAGGGGTGGATGTTGGGCCAACATCCACGCTGGAGGGGTGGATGTTGGGCCAACATCCACGCTGGAGGGGTGGATGTTGGGCCAACATCCACGCTGGAGGGGTGGATGTTGAGCCAACATCCACGCTGGAGGGGTGGATGTTGGGCCAACATCCGCGCTGGAGGGGTGGATGTTGGGCCAGCATCCACGCTGGAGGGGTGGATGTTGAGCCAACATCCACGCTGGAGGGGTGGATGTTGGGCCAACATCCGCGCTGGAGGGGCGAATGTTGGCCCAACATCCACACTGGAGGGGTGGATGTTGGGCCAACATCCACGCTGGAGGGGTGGATGTTGGGCCAACATCCCCGCTGGAGGGGCGGATGTTGGGCCAACATCCCCGCTGGAGTCCCGCTGGAGGGGTGGATGTTGGGCCAACATCCCCGCTGGAGGGGTGGATGTTGGGCCAACATCCCCGCTGGAGGGGTGCATGTTGGGCCAACATCCCCGCTGGAGGGGTGGATGTTGGGCCAACATCCCCGCTGGAGGGGTGGATGTTGGGCCAACATCCACGCTGGAGGGGTGGATGTTGGGCCAACATCCCCGCTGGAGGGGTGGATGTTGGCCAACATCCCCCAACATCCCCGCTGGAGGGGTGCAACATCCACGCTGGAGGGGTGGATGTTGGGCCAACATCCACGCTGGAGGGGTGGATGTGGATGTTGGGCCAACATCCACACTGGAGGGGTGGATGTTGGGCCAACAGCCACCCAACATCCACGCTGGAGGGGTGGATGTTGGGCCAACATCCATGCTGGAGGGGTGGATGTTGGGCCAACATCCACGCTGGAGGGGTGGATGTTGGGCCAACATCCACGCTGGAGGGGTGGATGTGGGGCCAACATCCACGCTGGAGGGGTGGATGTTGGGCCAACATCCACGCTGGAGGGGTGCATGTTGGGCCAACATCCACGCTGGAGGGGTGGATGTTGGGCCAACATCCACGCTGGAGGGGTGGATGTTGGGCCAACATCCACGCTGGAGGGGTGGATGTTGGGCCAAGTTTGGGCCAACATCGACGCTGGAGGGGTGGATGGTGGGCTGGATGTTGGGCCAACATCCACGCTGGAGGGGTGGATGTTGGGCAACATCCACGCTGGAGGGGTGGATGTTGGGCCAACATCCACGCTGGAGGGGTGGATGTTGGGCGAACATCCACGCTGGGGGGGTGGATGTTGGGCCAACATCCACGCTGGAGGGGGTGGATGTTGGGCCAACATCCATGCTGGAGGGGTGGATGTTGGGCCAACATCCACGCTGGAGGAGTGGATGTTGGGCCAACATCCACGCTGGAGGGGTGGATGTTGGGCCAACATCCACGCTGGAGGGGCGGATGTTGGGCCAACATCCACGCTGGAGGGGTGGATGTTGGGCCAACATCCACGCTGGGGGGGTGGATGTTGGGCCAACATCCACGCTGGAGGGGTGGATGTTGGGCCAAAATCCACGCTGGAGGGGTGGATGTTGTGGGCCAACATCCCAACATCCACGCTAGGGGGTGGATGTTGGGCCAACATCCACGCTGGGGGGGGGGGGGGGGGGGTGGATGTTGGGCCAACGTCCACGCTGGAGGGGGGGGGATGTTGGGACAAAATCCACGCTGGGGATGTTGGGCCCACATCCACGCTGGGGGGGTGAACATCCAACATCCACGCTGGGGGGGTGGATGTTGGGCCAACATCCATGCTGGGGGGGTGGATGTTGGGCCAACATCCACCCCTCCACGCTGGTGGTGTGGATGTTGGGCCAACATCCACGCTGCGGGTGTGGATGTTGGCCCAACATGCCCCGCCAGCGTGGATGTTAACATCCACGCTGGGGGGGTGCATGTTGGGCCAACATCCACACTGGGGGGGTGGATGTTGGGCAAACGTCCACGCTGGGGGGGTGGATGTTGGGCCAACATCCACGGGGGGTGGATGTTGGGCCAGCATCCACCCCTCCACGCTGGGGGGGTGGATGTTGGGCCAACATCCACCCCTCCACGCTGGGTGGGGGTGAATGTTGGGCCAACATCCACGCTGGGGGGGTGGATGTCGGGCCAACATCCACGCTGGGGGGGTGGATGTTGGGCCAACATCCACACTGGGGGGGTGGATGTTGGGCCAACATCCACGCTGGGGGGTGGATGTTGGGCAACATCCACGCTGGGGGGGTGGATGTTGGGCCAACATCCACGCTGGGGGGGTGGATGTTGGACCAACATCCACGCTGGGGGGGTGGATGTTGGGCCAACATCCACGCTGGGGGGGTGGATGTTGGGTCAACATCCACACTGGGAATTTGGATGTTGGGCAAACATCCACGCTGGGGGGGTGGATGTTGGGGGGGGGTGGATGTTGGGCCAACATCCATGCTGGGGGGGTGGATGTTGGGCCAACATCCACGCTGGGGGGGTGGATGTTGGGCGAACATCCACTATGGAAAGGTGGATCTTGGGCCAACATCCACGCTGGGGGACGCTGGGGGGTGGATGTTGGGCCAACATCCACGCTGGGGGGGTGGATGTTGGGCCAACATCCACGCTGGGGGGGTGGATGTTGGGCCAACATCCATGCTGGGGGGGTGGATGTTGGGCCAACATCCACCCCTCCACGCTGGGGGGGTGGATGTTGGGCCAACATCCACGCCTCCACGCTGGTTTAGGGTTTAGGGTTTAGGGTTTAGGCGACCCTGAAGACAAACAACCGAATACCTCTCCGACGATCGGTATCGAGGATCTGGGCGAGGTCTCCCTCGAAGAAACCCTGCCAAGGCCGGTGGGGGATGCGGATTTGGTTCCCTACTTGGAGGTTCATGGGTACTTGTGGCTATTTAATAGGGTTGTAAGTACCCCAAGTAGGGTTATGAGTATAGTTGCCAAAATTATTTCCCTACTTGGAGGCTCATGGATAGTTATTTCGGGTTCGGGGTTTAGGGTTTAGGGTTTAGGGTTTAGGGCCGGGGTTTAGGGTTATAAATCGGGTTATCAGTACCCTAGTAGGGTTATAAGTATAATTTCCATACCTATAACCCTACCTATAACTTCCCATGAACCTCCAAGTACTTGCGCTTTTCTTACCTAAGATGGGCCTTAAAGCCCTCTGAACAATTTTCTTGAATATGATCCTCTTAAACCCGATAAGATGTCCCAAGGACCTACCTAGTTCGTGGTGCTTAGTCCAGGGAATGGGGGAATGAGGACTCCGGAGTCCCCTTAAAGCTTAAACATGTAGGGGGCAAAAGGCAGCTCATCCCCCATGCCCTTCTTGAAACCCTAAGCGCCCAGCTCAGGATCAATGGTAATTTCTGTCGGTAAGCACATTGAACATCAGAACGTCTTGTGCAAGCCGTCCGAGGCGCATCTGAAGTCTGTCGACCAACACGCTTTGAGTTTTGCAAGAGGATACTATTTTTAGACATGTCTAAAAAAAATACTAGTTTTTAGACATGCCTAAAACATAGTATCCAGTTGCAACATGGAAGGCCCAGGAACCAAAGCAAGACATGGCTCAGGTCTGCGAATGAAAGCGCGACAGCTGGGCTCAAGCAAGCTGACGCCATGGGCGACCGCCAAACCCAGGTTCGGAAGCCCGAGATGGAACGCTGGAGGGGTAGAGCTTGGGGTTTAAGGGTTCAGGGTTTAGGGTTTCGGCTTTAGGGTTTAGGGCTTGTGGCTTCCCGTGCGGAAGCTCTGTTGGAACAGGCAGGTGGGCCATTGGACCGGTGAGTTCTGGTGAGCGCCCCACGCAGACGTATGTGCATGAGTGGTGACGGCGGCGCAGCTGCAAGAAACGCATGTGCAGTCGCGATCCACCTCGCCAGGGCCATCACGGATGCGCCGGTGTTCGATGACCAGTCCATTCCGGAGATGCCAGGGCTTGTCGCACTTGAACCTTTGACACCTGGCAGAATCGATCCGGAGCTCTGCGATGTGCGCAGCTGATGCTGATTTGGACTGGCCCCACCCCCCCCGCCCTCCCCCGCGCCCCACACAACCAGCAGGCCTTCATGCCTTCGTGCAGGCACATTGCCGCCTTCTCCAGCTTCCGAACCTCGGTGATTCCGCCAGGGCCGCCAGAGCCAAAGAGAGTAGCAGTAGAAGTAGTAATTAGTAGTCAGTAGTTGGTGGTAATTCGTAGCTAGTAGCTAATAGGCACAGTCAAACTGGACGCCTCAGACTGCAGCTTGTATCTATGGACAAAATGGAAGGCTTGCTACTACCTTGGCATGCAAGGCATTCTGGCCCCCCAGCAACAACCAGCAACCAGCAAGTCCCCAAACCCGAAAGTTGCTCGGACTCGCCAAGCGATCACAAGGGCGGAAGATGCGGCTTGGATGTCCGAAGAACAGCTCATAAACCTAACCCCGATAAGCCTATAAGCCCTACTTGGAGGCTCAGGGTACTTCTAACCCCAATTAGCACTGCACATATAAGCGCCCTAAGTCCTCTAATTGGGGTTATATGTACCCATGAACCTCCAAGTAGAAACCCTGAACCACGGCAGTTTTGGCTCAGTGGCGGCCAGCTCTCCAGGGGAAGTGGCGTGCAGGGCAGACTCGATGCAAAACCTGAGCTAACTGCCCAAACAGCAGGGCAGGTTTAGGGGTTTAACATGAGTTGAATGGGTTTGGGTTGGGATGTTCTTATACTAACAGTCCTCAATAGGGATTAAAGTAGTGGGTGCTATAATCCCTATTAAGGACTGTTACTAGAAGGGGGAACATCTCAAGGTTTGGGGGTAGCCTGGCACAGCGAACGAAACAAGAAGAAGATAGAGGAAGAGAGCACAACACACTTGCAGATGCCACGGCCCCCTAAACCCTAAACCCTAAACCCTAAACCCTAAACCCTAAACCCTAAACCCTAAACCCTCAGCAGAGAAACTGGAGCACGATGGCCACAGTCACCTGTCCGAGCTCCTTGTACAGTCCAACATAGTAGCTGTCCTGCGCTTCAAAAGACACTTCGCCTTACGAAAGCAAAAAAAACAACAGGGACTAGAGTGACCGCCGCATCTGCAATTTCTTCTGAAATAACAAGTGCACCCTAGGGTTTAGGGTTTAGGGTTTAGGGCTTAGGGTTTAGGGTTTAGGGTTTTGGGGGAGGGGGGGGGGGGGGGGGGCGCACCTCGCTGAGGTCATCGCAGGGAACCATGAGCGGATACACGCCGTAGCCGCCCACGAGAACTGCGACCGTGCTCCACATCTTGGAGCTGAAGTACACGTAGCCTTACGTCTCCAAGAACCTAGGGGAAAACTTTAGGGTTTAGGGTTTAGGGTTTCCTATACTAGACAAGTAAACCGTAAACCCTAAAAGTTTACAAAGTTCAGCTGTTGGAGAAGTAAGTGGCTCCACACGCTCACGAAGATGAACAGCGACACGAGTTGCAGGATCCCGCGCTCCGTGGACCTCCAGACGAGGAAAGCCCTTAAATAACCCTAAACCCTAAACCCTAAACCCTAATGGCAGCGCCAAAGAACAGCTGGGCAGCCCTGTGCCAACCAGAATCAGAGCTTCACCGAGGCCTAAGCCTAGTCCTGAAAGTACATTGTTCGAAACCCTAATCCCTAATCCCTATAAGGCCGAAATTATGCTTGGTTCCTTTTCTTGGGGGGTCCCTATTGCCGTGTCAAGTTTAGGGTGGCAAGAAAAATGGCTTACAACTGAGAACCCTAAACCCTAAACCCTAAACCCTAAAACAAACAAGCCCCCCCCCCCCCCCCCCACATCCCTTTAGCATAGGATGTCAGTCTGAGAGAGCTAACTTCCCTCCTAGAAGCTGACAGAAGCTGTGGTTCAGGGCTTAGGGTTTAGGGTTCAGGGTTCCGGGTTAGGGTCCAAATTGCGTCTCACTGAGGCATCTGCTGGCAGGGGAAAGCCGTCCATGTGGCTTTGAAAAGAATCGGCAAGAACTTGCCCAGGAGGACGCCCAGCGTCCTGCATGAAGACATGTAGTCAAAGGTTCCCACAGGGACCCTGTTTCTCCTCTTCCAATCGCTCACCAGCACGCCCTTTCTCGTGGCTGTTGGTTTTGGGGTTCTTCCTGGGGCCACTCCGAATCCGGGCCGAGGCGGGCCATACCACACTCTGTGTTCAACGAAGTAAATAATATATGTACACGCATATTTGTATATTTATGCTAATCGTATGTAATCAAACATTCTTATAACGGCATATTAAACAACATGTCAAGATGTGTAAGGCTTTTAAAGTTGGAAAGGGCTTCTTTCCCAAAAAAAATGTGGCTGGTGACTGGCAGCTCAGGTTGAGCATGGCAGGTCCAGAATCAAAGGGTTCCTGCAAACCCCCAAACCCTAAACCCTAAACCCCAAACCCTAAACCCTAAACCCCAAACCTTAAACCCCCAAACCCTAGACCCTAAACCGCTTAGGGTGTAAGGGCACTGGTCCCTGGTTCCTGTGGAAGTTCTTCTGGACGGCCGAGCTCGAGAAACGCGTGATCAGGAGCCTCAGTGCGATGACTTGCGGCTCTGAAATCAGAGTCCGAGCCCCCAAATCCTGGGTCAGTTGCAAGGGGCTTCGGGTTTAGGGTTTCTGCAATCGGTCATGCGGACTTTCACGAAGCGAGACACTTGGCGGCTGAAATAAAGTCGGGTTTAGGGTTTGGGGTTTAGGGTATGACTGAAATCCCGGTCTTACCCACAGCGGCTATCTAAGGTTCTTGACTGCTAATATGGTCAAAACTGAGATTGCCTTTATTCTTCTTGAAAGGATGTTGGTACTCTAATTTACAAGTCTGCTTTCATGATTATAAAGTGGTTGTTTACTAGTATGGTTGTTAGCAATATGATTCTTGATGTCATTATGAACAGCTTGGGCACGCCAAGGTGTTGGCCATGGTGGCGGAGTACTGCACAAAAATGCAGGTTGATGGGATTGCGTAGCCGAGAATGAAGCAGGTGGAGATTGGAATAAGATTCCGCAGGGCAAACTTGAGATGTTCGCGTTCTCGCACCTTAGTCTTTCATAAGAACACATGAGGTAAAACAATGATCAGGCTCGTCCTTGGATTACCGGAAAAATCTAGAATTCCAAAGCGTTCCACTGCAAACTGAAGGAAACCTGAGAAAGCTAGGCAAAGCTAGGAGAAGCTAAGATAAGCTAAGATAAGCTAAGATAAGCTACGAATTTCCTGGGGTGAAGCATGCCTTTGAAGGGCCTGTACAGAAGATGCCGACAGGAAACTACAGCTTGCATTTTCCATCAAATCTAATCTGAAATTGTACCTGTCGGCGCCTGAGGTTTGGGTGTTTCTTACTGGCATCGGCTTTAAAGTCTACGCATTCATACAAAACTGATTCCTGGCAATCAGAAGTGGACTTTGACTTTTTTTGCTGGCCATCCACCTTGCTACGACATTCCTGTCTTCAGACCCCGGCTCGCTAAATCCTTCCTGGAATCGGGCCCCGATCTGCTACGCTGCCACGCAAGGCTAGAGGAGGCTAGGCAAGGCTAGCAACAGCTAGAAAAAGCTAGCAAAAGCTAGAAAAAACTAGCAAAAGCTAGAAAAAGCTATGTTTTTCCCGGTTTTCGGGCAAGCCCCCGGGGCCCCAAAGCTAGAAAAAGCTAGAAAAAACTAGAAAAAGCTATGTTTTTCCCGGTTTTCGGGCAAGCTAATCGCAAACAACTCGCCAATGTTTCCAAGAGCTTTGGCGAAAATAAATTTCCAAATCCCTCATCCCTACAGTCTACGCCCGACAACCCTACAGCTTTCCAATAAAAAGGTTGAGGAATGGATTTCAGCAAAATATCACAGAATACCAGGGTTTCAGCGAAGGAACTATCTAGCTCCCCTACTCGTGTTCCGAAGGCCAAAGGGGCACCTCATCAATGTTTTACCTCATACGCCTCTTAGAGAGTCTTGGCCAGAGACCACCATCAAAAAAACAAAAACAAACGCCGCGAACACATTTTTGTGTATATATGTATATGTATATACATACATACATGCCGATTTGCCCCAACACGCCCCGCCTTCTTGCCCCAGGTATCCATTAAGCCGTCCCAAACGATGGTGCGCCAGCGCAATCGTGACTCCGGCGTCGAAAGGAAACCCAGCAAGTCTTGGGCGGTCGCAGTCCAGAAAGAAAGAGAGAACAGGAAGGTGACCTCGGGGCCATTGGCGTACAAGGCGTAAAGCGGTAGCAGAGGCTGTAGCAGCATGGCATTAGCGCTATAGGCAGCAGAAGAAGATCGTACAGTACTGGAGGAGAAGTGCGTGCTTTCCCTATGAAGGGTCCAAGAAACTTCCTCCGCCAAGTTGGCAGGGATCCCTGACGACGCCACGTGGCGGTACCGCTTCACAAGCTCCGTCTGGCAGGACGCAGCATCCTGCCCGGGCATGCTGCCAGCAGCAATGGCAGCTCTAGACAACGGCTGTAGCAGCGTAGCAGCAGCAGAAGCAAGAACTGGGGTACACCATCACTTTAATGACCCATGTGCAGACCAGCCCGGCGGCCTCGGCAATCCTTCGGATCTCGCTCTCCTCCGCAGGAGTCGTTCGAACAGTTAGCTACCAGTTGCGCGCTCTCTGCAGCTTGAGATGCGCAGGAAGGCCTGCTGGCGCGTGACAGTAGAAGCTGATGCAGAGACGGCTGGGCTATCATCAAGACTCATATCTTGGCAACAAGTTGGCCTCTTTGATAAGACCAAGCGTCCGCAAGGTCCGTAGAGGTCCTAGCTACTACCCGGCTGTTGTGCTGCTTATGGCCCCCGATGCTCCCTGTGTTCTGCGATTTCCGTTTTGTAGCACAGCTGTTTGTGGCAGGATGATGTGGTCAAATGTTTGCCACAGCACAGCCCAGCAAGCATCCTGCCTCCTGATCGGTGATCGTGCCATCAACAGCAGCTTTCGCACAGGCGATTGTAAGTTCGCCTCTGGCATTCTCAGGCAATCTTCCAGGGAAACACAGAACAGTCTGGCTGTTAAGAAGAAATGCTGCAAGCCATGACTCCAAGAACCATGAACCCAGGAACAACGAAACCTAGACCGAGTCAGCCCTTACCAGAATGCTGGTCAGATGCTGCCCACTGCGCCCCACACTCCGGACCCAACTGACACGTGCACCAAGACAGGTCAAGTCGCTTGCTGTGCTGTGCAGCTTGTGGATGCACTCAGCCAGTTTGCCACAGAACGCGCGGTGCTGTCCACCTAAGAGGTCTCAGGGCTTCGCAGGACCGAACATATAGCCCATGCCTATGTATGCCTCAAGATTCCGTCAAGGTTCTGCTCAGATTCGAAACAAAACATGGGCAGCCTGAAGCGGTGAAGCGGTGACGCGTCTAGTGAAACGTGGAGAGAAGCGTCGAGCAGCCTTTCAGCCTGTGAATTAACTGCTGCAAAATCCCAAAACCCTAAACCCTGAACCCTGAACCGTAAACCCTAAGCCCAGGAGACTGCTCGCAATTTTCTACAACCCTAAACCCTAAATTAAACCCTGAACCCTAAACCCTAAGCCCAGGAGACTACTCGCAATTTTCTACAAGAGACCACGAGCGACTTTTGGGCTGCAGGCTCCCGGGGTTGAGTTGAACCTCCCTCCCGATGGTCCATTAAAAAAACTCAGGTTTCTGTTTTTGCCACCCGCCCAGCAGATGAGTTTTCGGGTTCAGGGTTTAGGGTTTGGGGTTTAGGGTTTCAGCCTGGCCGCTGAAATCTTCGGAGTGGATACAGTTGACCAAGCTGTACATGATGCGTTGCACCTCGTCGGCACCTGCAAGCTGTATCGTGTGTGGGACGACTTTTGAAAGCCTGCCATGCTACACAGAAAATCTACGCATAGCATAGTCTTCGTTGCTCTATGCTACACTTCGATATTGAGTCTACTGCACCACACAGTGCAAATAGGATGTGCTCTCTCGTAGACGGATGACCTATACGCTTCTCATACGTGCCAAGGGCTTGACACCCACACCCTAAGGATGAATTACCCTACACTGTTTGCATGCAGATTTTTGTATTTATATGTATATATATATATCTACATATATGTATATACACAAATTCTGCGATCTTGTGCACGATCTAATCCATACTACAATCTCGACTCTACATATGCGTTAAACCTGGTATTTAGTACGTGGCACAGCACTTCAACAGTAACACGCAAGGCTCCACGGAGTCCCTCTGGCACCTGAGAGGAAAGCGTGGAGCTTCAGCCGGACCTGGGAAAAGCGGTTTAGGGTTTACGGTTTAGAGTTTAGGGTTTAGGGGTTATGGTTTCTCGGACCTTTTTGGGTTTAGGGCGTTTATGGCACGGGTTTGGTAGTTGTCGTCCTCCTCCTCCCTCCTCCTGCTCTACTCCCTGCAGCTAGCCTAAACCCTAAACCCTAAACCCTAAACCCTAAACCCTAAACCCTAAACCCTAAACCCTAAACCCTAAACCCTAAACCCTAAACCCACCCTTCCTTACGAGCCAGGCCTGCTCGGGCCTTCCGCACTGCCAAGTCTCCCACCAGGCGCACTGAACCTGGCGAAGAGCGTGGAGGCAGGGGTTGAGAAACGTCGTCCACATCGTAGTGGCAGTACTTAAGTTTAGGGTGGTGGTGGTGGTGGTGGTGGTGGTGGTGGTGGTGGTAGTGGTGGTCGTCGTCGTAGCAGCAGTAGTAGCAATAGGAGGAGGATGAGGAGGAGGAGGAGGAGGAGCAGGAGCAGCGGTGGTGGCAATGGAAGTAGTAGTGGCAAAAAAGGAAGGAAGAAGGATATGTTGATAACCTGAATCGAGTATGTTCTGGTTTCTTTCAGGTACCGAAGGATTGACCTGTGGTAGCAAGCAGGTGCCTGGCTCCTCGTGTCGGTCAGCTTGCATCGCACATCGTCGATCTCGGCAGCACGAGGGTAAACCCTAAACCTCAAAACCATCTCGGGGATGTTGCTGCTTAGGGTACACTTTGTGCGGGTAGCCTGAGAAGCCTACCAACATGTGCAATACAGGTCAGTCGGGAGGGGTCCTACCGGACGCAGTAGTAGGATCAACTAGGGTTCAGGTTTTGGTTTTACATACACCGGTAACAAATGTTTGGTCCAGTATGTATACTCGAAGACTCACTCGGTGCTGCACCTTCTTCTCCAGCCGGAACTTCTTAGCGCTCGCTTTGCTTCCCAGCATGTACCTCAATCCATCACACACTGATGTCAGATGGGAACTGCCTCCTACACCCTAAACCCTAAACCCTAAACCCTATAGTGTACTAAAGCACAGCATGGTATGGTCCAGGGATGCTTCCGGTGTTCTGTTCCTCGAAAAGAGCTCGCAAACTTCGTGCGAGCTGCTTTCGAAGTGCTTCTGAAGGTCAACTTTGCGGACACTAGATCCACTCTACTCGAGTCACAGTCTTGTATAATATAGAAATGCTATAGTCTAGCATCTGATAGCAAGGTACAGTATACCGTACTCCGAAACTAGTTAGACCGTAATGCCAAGATCTTTGTTGCAGCATGACTTGAAGGAAACACGACTGCGCTACAGACGCTAGGCCACCCTAAACCCTGAACCCTGAACCCTGAACCCTGAACCCTGAACCCTAAACCCTAAACCCTAAACCCTAAACCCTAAACCCTAAACCCAGCTCTCTAAGCTCGGTGCTCCACGCTCTCCTCCCAGATGGATCCGAGCCTTTGCGCGCAGTCCAAGGCGTTCGGCGGCACCCAAACGCGGTTCGCCAAAGGGGGCACACAGAAGAAGCACCTGAGGGTTTAGGGTTAAGGGTTTAGGGTACACAGAAGAAGCACCTGAAGGTTTAGGGTTTAGGGTTTAGGGTTTAGGGTTTAGGGTTTAGGGTTTAGGGTTTAGGGTTTAGGGTTTAGGGTTTAGGGGTTAGGGTGAGGGCCACACAGAAGAAGCACCTGAGGGCTGTTCCAAGTTCTGGTTTAGGGGTTTAGGATTTTTTGTTTGCCACCTGCCTAGGCTTTAGGGTGCAGGGTTTAGTTCGAAATTCTGCACCACCCCAGACTATAAGGAATAAATGGCATAGTCCGGATCTCATAGGGGACCCTAAGTCTGAAAACCCTAAACCCTGCACCGAAAGTAATCCAAAAAGGGGATGTACAACTTACAAGGTTGAGGGTTTTTTTGGTGCACTTCTCGATTTGTGCGTGTCATCCTTGCGCAGCAGGGTTTAGGGTTTAGGGTTTAGGGTTTAGGGTTTAGGGTCAAGAGCCCCCCCCCCCCCCACCTCGGAACGATGGTGGCCAGGATGGAGACCACTGCGCCCACCACGGAGGTGAGAAAGACATCCGCGGTCAAGTCCTAGGCTTCCCAAACTCAGCGATCTCTGAGGGCTTTAGGGTTTAGGATTTATAGTTTATAGGGTTTAGGGTTTAGGGCTTTTAGGGTTTATAGGGTTTAGGGTTTGGGGTTTTTAGGGTTTACAGGGTTTAGGGTTTGGGGTTTTTACGGGTTTATAGGGCGTTTAGGGCTTATGTGGTTCAAAGGGCTATACCGTCTTGGAGGAACCCTGCCAAGTTGAAGCGCTCAACATAAACATCAGTGCCGGGCGTCGTTCCTCCAGAGGGTGATGCCCGTGAGGTCCCCCATGAGGCCTACCGGCATCTTCCTGGGTCTTACTGTTGGTTCGAAGAGAATGGGGGAATGAAGTACCCTTATATAGTCCCTCCCTATATATGATGTATATATGTACATTAAGGGATTATATAGGTTACCTCATTCCCTCGTTCCCTACTAACCAACAGTAAGGTGTTGGCCCCTCCTCCCTCTAGGTTGTTAAATGCTCAGGGCAGGAGGGATCAAAGGGCTCAAAACTTACGAAAGGTTGGCAAGAAGCGCGGGAGACCTAGCTTCGTACCCAAGAGCTGTGAGGCTGGGATTAGGGCCTAAGGAGCTGCCAAGGCATGGGGGTACCTTTTTGGGGTCCTTATTCTCAGGGGATCCTACTATTTGGGGGTCTATAATAAGGGGTCCCTTATTATTGCAAACCCCAGATGAGCACAATGCAAGCGCAGAGCCTCAAGGCCCTGCAGAAGTTATGGCAGAGGATGCCAATCAAGGTCATGATTCTTAGCATGAAGGTTCTTATGGGCATTCTGATTGCAGGGGTTCAGGGTTTCGTAAGGACTATCAATACTAGGGTTCCTGAGATTATTAGGAGGATCAAGGTTATTCGGATTGTTCGGCTTGTACCAGGATCATTAAATTTTTTTCAGATATTAGGATTGCGGGGATTATTGGGATTTAGGATGATTAGGATTACTCGTATGATTGCGGTTATGAGGGTTTTTAGGGCTATAAGTATCGGCTACAAGTTCAGGATTATGACGATGATAAGGTTTCTTCGGATTTCATGGATTGAGTTTTTGCCACATTTGTTGGGATTCTTGGGGTTGTTGTCTTGAGATTCGTGGGATTCTTTGGGTTTCTTCTGGTGACGAGGATGGTCAGCATGCTTCGGGTGAGTTGGTTAGGATGATCTGAGGATGATCAGGATGGCCTTGATCGATGAAAAGGATAACTAGGATGATTAGGATAATGATTATGAAATTCTGACTATGGTTTACTTGAACTTAAGTGCGATGGGTGCAAGATGGCTGCCACCTATTTGGCGCCTCCGCTGTGGAACACGGACACGGTAGTCTCTGGTAGCTTGACGGTGCTGCTTCCACAGGCATCCGCAACAGTGTGCTAGACAGAAGCCAAGCAACTTCGTAGGATTCATGAAGTCCATCATGAAGAAGACGTGCCATGACATTCCGAACTTGATGGTGTTTTCGTTGGCGCGCGAGAACAAGAACCTATACTCCCCCTTAGAACCTTAAAAAGAAACAATATTGTTTAAATATCCTCTTGGGTTTTACATAAACAAAAATAAAGAAAAGAATTCCCAAAAGGGGGGGTATAGGAACAGGAAGAGGATCAAGATCACGTCGATCCACGCGACCACCTGGTTGTAGGGCTGCGGCGTGCAGTCAGCTGACTCGCAGACCGCCCCGGCCGCCCCGCCAGGATAGAGGAAAGTCATGAACCTGGGAGTTGGAGGACTTGGAGGAATCTGGGAACTTTGCGCAACTGAATCCGCATCCCTTCTATCTAGCTCCGATACTGCTAGCACAAGTGAGAACGAGGAGGAGATCCTACTTCTGAAGACTTGAAAACCCTTTTAAGGCACAATTGGGCCCTGAGGGTCTACGCTAGTGGCCCAGGGTACCGTTGGCAATCCCTGGGTTGTCAGCTGTTTCCCAAATTTAGGGTTTAGGGTTTAGGGTTTGGGGCTAGAAGGGGCTGGGCGGTTTAGGGCTTGGGGGCGTGATAAGAGATTCGATCAATTAAGCAACTAGAGTCTGGACCCGGCTTACATTTGAAAATCCAGGGTCTCGCCCAGTTTGTTCACCCGAAGTATTGCTCTGAGCTATCAAAATCCCCGGTCGCCTACCGAAGCACGAACCCACAAGAAGCTGAAAGCCTCAAACCCTCTAAACCCTTAAGGTTTAGGGTTTAGGGTTTAGGGTCCTTAAGCCTTTCGGCCCCTAGTCTCAACCTAAAGCCTGCCAGGGCTGAACCAACCCCCTCCCTGTAACGGTGCGAGTTTTCGCGGCTTCGTGGCCCCCAAAACTCCAAAAATGGCACTGTTAAGAACACCCCCGCCCCCCTCCCCCCCACAACCCCCACCCACCCCCCCCCCCCCCCCACAACCCGCCCCCGTAGGCCTTAAGGGTGGCCATTTCGAGCCTTCGCGGCCCAGAACCATCCAAAATCCCCCAAACCTCATTTTCGAGCTTTCGCGCCCAAAAAGCTCCAAAAAATGGCACCGTCAAGAAATACATTTAAGGGTCTCGCTCAGACCAGGGTTTTGAGAAATTCCGCAGCCCTGGCTGAAAAAAAACAGATTTCCGATGACAAACCTCGGCCGTAATGATTCTAATGATTTGCCTGCCCAGTGGCTCCAGGTTAATGCAAGCACAGAACGTCCCAACAAGGCCCTGCCAAGCCAGTCGAATCGTGTCCCCCGTACTGGCGTAGACGGTGAAGACGATGAACTGCGCAATGTTCGGCCAGTAGTCTTGCCACAGGGCTGGCAAGAAGCCGCACCAAATGTACTTGTTCCTGACCTTCTCGTGCTTGGGCCAGGGTGTGGCCCCAGTCCACGGCACGTAATGTGGGTCCTTAGTTGTCCAGTACCTAGGGGTTTTAAAGGTTAACCTTTGGGAGTATAAGGGGTATTAACCCAAAAAGGTTAAAGGTTAGCTACTCTACTACTGAGGGTCTGTGTGGTTCCCAATGTTTTCCATCCTTCCCACCATGCTGGCCTCGCATGCAACCTCCTGGCGGTGAAAGTGCCGCGTTTCATGAAACAGCGCGTCGCCGCGACTTCCGAAAAAGTCGTAGTAGGGACCCGCGAAGTACAAGGGAATGCTGAACAGCGCAACCCAGAAGGCCACGGAACAGGCGAGGGACAGGCGAACGAAAAACTTCTGGTGCGCGGAGTGAAATGACGTGGTCTGCTTCAAGACGTTCTCAAGCTTTGGGCAGCAGGAAGCCTTTGCAGACTCCACATCATCGGGCTGGGACTCTTTACCTTGGTCGTCTAGCAACCGTACTAGACTAAGGGCACCCTGTTTACCCTTCTTACCCTTTTGACCAAGCCCTAAACTACTTTACAAGGGAACCCAGAGCCAAACAGAAGGGAAGGGGGTACCATTTGGGCCCAAGTTACTGGACCAGGAGAGGGCTTGCACAAAGACCCGCACCGGCATGGCAGCTGGGGGAACCTATGGCAAAAAACAATTGGCGGTCCCTGGAAGCCAAGGCTTTGACGGGGCATATCCGGTCTTCGGAAAGCAAGGTGAAGTCGTGCTCTAAAGGGGTTTAGGGTTAGGGGTTTAGGGTCTTCCGGGGACACGAGGTTTCGAAGTTCAGTGGTTGCAAAAGCGGCGCCGGAATGCTACTTCTCTACCACCTGCCAACTGCCCTGGCACGAGCGCCAAGATCCGAGAACTTATGAGTAACTTATGAACATGGCTTCTTGGAGTAGCAAGCGCGGCATCTGGTTGACGCCCCCCAAAAAATTCCGATGTCACGTGCCTAGAGTTTGCGCTTCCCAGTCGGTGTGAAAACAGAGAGGCACATATGTGTGTCTTGTGAGAACCAAGCAAGCAACCTTGGTCCAGCCTCGTGGCTTCTCACAGCGTTTGCGAGCAAAACAAGTGCTACTGTGGACACATACATGAGTGTTTCAGAACCAAGGGCGGTCCAGTCCATGCTAATCAAGTCTTCTCATGATTGTGTTGTGCTACGAGTATGGATGTTGAGATGGGAGTGTGGTACCCCACACACAGAGACAGAGAGGTGTCACTTTCGATCCGCGGTCGTGGGTGCTCGATGTCTGGCAAACTGTCGGCGCAGAAGTTGCACGGCAACTTGGTCCAGCAAGCCTGAACCTCCTGGACATGCCTCACTCTGATTCTCCTATCGTTCTCCATGTCGGAGGCAACCACAGGCTGAGCAGGTGATGGGGCTTGGCGGAGTTCTCCAGCAGTCTGCGTCCACGAGCTTCAACACCCCAAGCCAACTCTTCTCCCTGCACATTCTGCAATATCTGGGCAGCCTCACGACTTCAGCGCATCAGTCTTTCCCATCGCCATGACAGCCTCCCGTAAGCCAGGGTTCTGCGGACCTCAAGAGCACCCACGCCCAAAGGAAGCAAGACACACATCCTTGACATGAAGCCTCGCATATGACTTAAGCCCCCTTAAACACTGGCTGGTTCTTAGTAGGGACTGAGGGAATGAGGTACCCCATATGATCCCTTAAAGGGTATTCCCTATTAAGAACAGGGGGGGAACATGTAAGTCTCAGACTCATCTTCCAGATGAAGCCGTCAAGGAAGTAGTGAGCCAGCTGCGGGAGCATCAGCACACTGACAGCGACGCTCCGCTTCCAGCTTTGCAACGGGAGTGCATGAATGCCAAGATAGTGGACATACTCCTGTGCTAAAACCCAGCGACTCCAGTACACCTATATTCAGGGATATTCCTTGAACCAATAATATATGGAACCCGCTTAATACTTTAAGGAAGACTCCTGAATTAAGGGGTATTGGAGTCTCCAGGAATGCGGCCATTTACTCATGGGATTCAATCGACGGTCGATCTTGAGTCTTCCATTCTCTCAAGTTCAACTGTACCCTAAACCCTAAACCCTAAACCCTAAACCCCCCCCTCTAAACCACCCCTCGGTGCCTTTTAGGGAGACTTCAGCCTAACTCAGGTTATTTTTTAAGGGGGGAACCCAGGGGGGGTAGTATAGAGGGGGGTAGTAGCCCTAAACCCTAAACCCTAAACCCAAAACCCTAAGAGTAGTATAGCGGGGGGGTAGTAGGGGAAACCCATGATCAACCTACCGGGGTCCTGGTTGATCAGGATGTCCCAGGCCAGATCCTCGCAGAGAGCAAGTCCGGCAAGGAAGCCTGGGTCCCAACTGTTGGGTTTAGGGTTTAGGGTTTAGGGTTTAGGGTTTAGGGTTTAGGGTTTAGGGTTTAGGGTTTAGGGGGTTGAGGGTTTTTGGGTTTAGGGTTTAGGGTCCCCACTGTTGGGGGGTTTGGGTTTATTGTGCCACCCGCAAAGCTGGACGAACGACTCAGCAGGACAAGTATAGGGTTCAGGCTCGAGGGTGTAGGGTGCATAGCATGGCATATACTCACTGACGACTGCGCAGCACTGATATGCCAGCACTGACATGCCAGCAGCAGGCATTATGCACAAGTGCTGGTACCAGTCAAGTGACTAACATATGCAACAGGAGTGGACACAAGGAAGAAGTTGAGGTGATCCTGAGTCTCATGGCAATCCTGCTGTGATGTGGAAGAGCATCCTTTCGGTGAAGTCGGTTCATGACTGCGGATAACCCGGAGCAGGTGCAAAGTTCAGTATGAAAACGACACAACATTGGTCAAGTTGCCCAGGATGTCATCGTTCCTGGAGCTCTCTTCTCCCACAAGCGGTACCGGCACTGCACCACCTGAGCTCACTGAAGTTGGCTTGCCAGCGCTCCGAAAGCTGTTAGGGTTTAGGGTTTAGGGTCTAGGGTCTAGGGTTTAGGGTTCAGAAGATGACCTGGATGCGATGTACTGGATCTTATCCATTCAGGAAATTCACGATAGCAGGGCTACCTTATTGGGGTCCTTTTTGATAAGTGGATCCTACTATTCAGGGTTCTATCTTAGGGGTCCTTTGTTATCGTAACCCCCCATTTGCAGGCGAGGGGCATGGTACACCAAGAGGCCTGACAAGCACCACTGAGAAAGTTTTATGAGCTATCGAAGTTATCTCGGGTAAGGAATCTCCCTAGCCTAGATTTTGTTACCCTCACCATGTTCGGGTTTTCTATAGTGCTTCTCCGATACCTCACCCTGCCCACCTGTTCTGAAGCCGATCTGCATGTGACTGCATGTTGCATGTTTCATTCCAAGCAAGTGCTGCAAAGCAGGATGCGTACGGACTTCACATCCGAGCCACCCGAAGAGATGCCATGGAAGAGATTTATGAAGGCCATTGAGCGTACGTGATGATCACCCATGCCCATGTACCAGGTCGAATAAATGGCCACCTTAGGGCTCAGACTCACGCCGCACATCAGGCTCTCTTACAAGTCCAAGGCGCCATGATCCAGAGCTTTCCCAAGTTCCTTGGTCATCCGATGTCAGCACCACCACGCAAAATTCATAGGGTTTACAAGGAAGCCTTCCTGTCCGATGAATGTTCACTTCTAAGTTCTCAACAGTGGAATGCTCCAGAGGGGCCTTCATTTCGAAGCCTGCTCTCATGATGTGCACATCTGAACCCTTTAGCTGTGGCATAGGGTTTAGGGTTTAGGGTTTAGGGTTAGGGTTTAGGGTTTAGGGTTAAGGGCTCACGGATGAGTGTGCAAGCATAAGGGCATGATGTGGCACGGTGATCCTGCAGAGAGCAGTAGCGTGACAGCTTTCATGCGAGGGCTGTCACTTCTTGGCTTTTAACGGTACAGACTGCGTCCCAAGTCAAACTTCCTTGAGGGAGAGAGTGCTCATCAAACTAGTTAACTACTAATTTCAGCAGACCTGTCTCCCAAAAAAGCCTCAAGTCCAATCGGACTTGCGTATCCTGCGATTCGCGCGCTCGTCTAGCGGAACAGGCTCGGCAGACTTGACCCCTAAAGCTACTACCAAGGAACCCCTTTAAGGCCCAAGTATCTACTACATATATATATATACATAGGTAGCCTATGTATATATATATATATACATATAGGTATATATAAACGGACCATTTGGGCAAGCGCTGCCGCCAAGCTGCAGCTGCCCGGACTGCAGCCACTTCCACGCCGTGCGCGCGAGCCAGAAGCCTCGCCGAATGGGGTTTAGGGTTTAGGGGCTTAGGGGCTTAGGGGCTTAGGGGCTTAGGGGGTTTTGGGGTTTTGGGGGTTTAGGGGGTTTGGGGTTAAGGGGTTTAGGGGTTTGGGGGTTTTGGGGTTTTGGGGGTTTAGGGGTTTTGGGGTTTAGGGGTTTAGGGGCTTAGGGGCTTAGGGGTTTTGGGGTTTTGGGGGTTTTGGGGTTTTGGGGTTTTGGGGTTTAGGGTTTGGGGTTTGGGGGTTTAGGGGTTTTGGGGTTTAGGGGTTTAGGGGCTTAGGGGCTTAGGGTTGAGGGGTTTAGGGGTTTAGGGGTTTTAGGGTTTGGGGTTTTTGGGGTTTTGGGTTTTGGGGTTTTGGGCTTAGGGGTTAGGGGTTTAGGGGTTTGGGGTTTGGGTTTTGGGGTTTAGGGTTTTTGGGGTTTAGGGGTTTTGGGGGTTTAGGGGTTTTGGGGGTTTAGGGGTTTTGGGGTTTAGGGGTTTAGGGGCTTAGGGGTTTTGGGGTTTAGGGGTTTTGGGGTTTTGGGGTTTAGGGGTTTTGGGGTGTTGGGGTTTAGGGGTTTTGGGGTGTTGGGGTTTAGGGGTTTAGGGGCTTAGGGGTTTTGGGGTTTTGGGGTTTAGGGGTTTTGGGGTGTTGGGGTTTAGGGGTTTTGGGGTGTTGGGGTTTAGGGGTTTAGGGGCTTAGGGGCTTAGGGGTTTTGGGGTTTAGGTGTTTTGGGGTTTTGGGGTTTTGGGGTTTAGGGGTTTTGGGGTGTTGGGGTTTAGGAGTTTAGGAGTTTTGGGGTTTTGGGGATTTGGGGTTTAGGGTTTAGGGTTCCAAACCCTAACCTTGGTAGCCCAGTAACCATAGTGCAATGAGGGCATGCTTGGTTACTGTATAAGGGAACCTTGAACCAAAAAAAGGGTAAAGGGCACCACTGGGCTACCAAGTAGGTGCTGTGCCGCCTAGCTGTCGCATGCTCAAGCCTTCTGACGCCACTCTGCAGGGACACAGGCAAGGCCGAAATGCGGCCACCACAACTGGACACTCTGTTCAGGTCCAAAGAAACCAAGGCCAACAGTGATCCGAACAGTAGGAATGACAGCCGAAACCCATCCATTCATGCTAAGCCCCTAAAACGTTGGGCCGGTGCAGGGTCCAATGGCCGAACATGCAGCTTCCTGATACACCAGCTTGATCACGGTTTAGGGTTTAGGGTTTTGTTAGGGTTTAAATCTAAAATTAGGGTTTGGGGAGATACGAGTTTTCGTGTCTCCCCAGCACGGAATGTGAAGCTCGTGACGAACGGCTTGGCCTGGCAGTGCTGCATAGAGAAGCCAGAGTATTGGCTGCAGCGCTGTAGGCAGCTCGACGAGCCTGGGCACTACCCTAAACCCAAGACCCTAAGCCCCAAAAACTTCAGTGCAATTTAAACCCTAAACCCTAAACCCCCTAAACCCTAAACCGTAAACCCTAAACCCTAAACTTTTGTAACGATGACTGAGTCATGACTTCGGCAATCTATGGACTTTCGGAATGGGGGGGGGGTGAGTTTTTGTCCAAGGAACTTCACCTCGTCTGCGCCGAACCAAGAAAAGCCTTCAAATGCCCCGGCGTGCCATAGCAAGAGGGGGCAGCCCGCACCTGCACATTCTTATAGGGTTAGGGTTTAGGGTTTAGGGTTTAGGGTTTAGGGTTTAGGGTTTAGGGTTTAGGCTTAGGGTTTAGGGCTTAGGTTTAGGGTTTAAGGTTTAGGGTGTATGGGGTTCTTAAGGGAAGGGGGTTCAAGGGGAGTATATAACCCAAGGCTCTCGAATACTCCCCACTGCTCCCTAAGGCCCTGAGACTCCCGAAGCTTTTCTAAGGTTCCCCAAACACCTACCCGCCTTTGAACCCCCCTCCCTTAAGAACCCTCTAACGTGGAGCCGACAGACCTCAAAAAAGGGAACCAACAGGAACTTAAGCTAGGGCACCAGCGAGCAAAACAAATCCTGGTTATACATATACATATATAATATATATATATATATATACCTGAATTGAAAGCTCCTATTGTTGCAAGAACACCGCAAATTTCTCTAAACCGTTTTTTGAACCCAGACTCCTGCCCTAAACCCGCTTCTTCCCCTGCGAGCCCTAGACCCTAAACTTTCCCCTACACCCTAAACCCTAAACCCAAAACCCTCAACCCTGAACCCTAAGCCCGAAGTCTTATACCCTAAACCCTAAACCCCAAGCCCTAAGCCCTAAGCCCTAAGCCCTAAATAAACCCTCCTGCCTGCCATGCAGGTCCAGTAGTCCAAGCTGTGGTCGAAGGCGCCGCGCTCGTTCTGCCGAGCTTTGTAGAGGCAAAGCACGCCGAAGGGCTGCTTGGCCTTAGGTGGTTTAGGATTTAGGGGGTTAGGGGGTTAGGGGTTAGGGGTTTAGGGTTTAGGGTCTAGGGTTTAGGGTTTAGGGCCAGTTGAGCGTTTTTGGCGTCGCTACTCCACACATGACCATGAGGTCCCTCCTGGGAAAACATGTTCCCCTTCCAAGCAGCGAAGTGGAACATGGCATAGTAGGACAGCAGACTCCATCCCAGCCAAGTACCAAAGACCTTTGGCTTAGGGTTTAGGGTTTTAGGGTTTAGAGTTTAGAGTTTAGGCCTTAGGCCTTAGGGTTTAGGGTTTAGGATTTAGGGTTTAGGGGCGGAAGCAGTTCTGGGCCGCACCATGGGGGTTGGTTTGGGGCTTGAGAAGGGGGGGTTCAGGGAAGTTGTCAGGCACTTAGAAACCTTTGGATTTGGCCGGCACTTGGAGTGCAGTATGGCGGTTCTGTTTGGATCTCAGACTTTGCGCATGAACAAGTGCCGCTCGGCTGTCGCCCGGACTTTGCAAATCCAGCGCCCGACATCGCTCAAATGCGTGTTTTTGTCAGCAAGTTCTGCTTTAGGAGGTCCGACGAGCCTCAGTAACTGTGCTTGTGGGCACGTAGAAACTCATCAAAACATCTGAAACATCGCCATCTGAACCGAAAACTCCATGACAAAGCGCGTCTTCACAGACACACACAAGGGAGAGAAGCCCTCGGCGCAAAATCCTTGAGAGGAACCACCATGGGGTACCCATCTGAGGGTTTAGGGCTTAGGGCTTCGGGGTTTCACGCTCACTCCCGTTTATGGCTAAGGATTTAGGGGGGGATTTCCCTTTTATACCCCTAAATAGAATAGAATCCCCTTAAAGGGACCCCCGAAAAGGATACCCCTATTTTCGGAAAACTTCATTTAGGGTTTAGTTTAGTTTTTATCTTTTATTTCTTTTTTTTTTTTTGGGGGGGGGGGGGGGGGGTTTAGGGTTTAGGGTTTAGGGTTTGGGGTTTGGGGCTTGGGGTTTAGGGTTTAGGGTTTAGGGTTTAGCATTCTGAGAGGGCAGCCACATTGATGAAGAGCGTTGGGGCCAGAAGGCCTCCAAAGTTTCACTCTCAAGGCATGGCAACTTTGCACAGCAAACTCGGATTTGCCCAAGGACCCCCACTCCCCCCTCCGGAAAAAACACCAAAAAACAATCAAATACATACAAGCATATATATATATATAGACTTGCTTATTTATTTAACACATCAACACTTTTATAGTTATTTAACACATCAACTTGCGACATCGGTTCAACATTCTTCTTCAGCTAACCCTGTAGCCAACGTCAGCAACCCCCAGCCTGGAACTGCTGCCAAGTAGAGGCGCCAATTCAGGGCAATGGCCTGGCAAATCAGGGTTTAGGGTTTAGGGTTGAAGGCAAAATTCAGGCGTCTCCACCAAGCGGTCTGACAAAACCTCTGGCGGCTTTCAGGGTTTTTGGGGTTCAGCAAGTTGAGCAAGTGAAACTCGGTGCTCAGGTTGGAACAGATCAAGGCATCCCAACAGACGCAAACCACACCGGCTGCGAGCCAAAGTTGTCAGGATCACCAAGAGAGAAAGCAAACTTTGGGGGCTAGGACGAGATACTCAAAGAAAACTATGGACTATGGAGGTCGCGCAGCAGCTGCGCTCTGCGAAACATGTCTCACCTTCAAGCAGACTCCTAGTCTTGATGCACTGCGAGCAACTCGAAATAGCTTCCTGGTAACTGAGCATACCTCATGCAAATCATGGTATGCCGAGACATGCCCCTGCAGCAGCCTCGGAATCCAGCAGGGTTCGGCAGATTGTGCCTGTCGTACGGTCCCTAAACCCTAAACCCTAAACCCTAAACCCTAAACCCATCTCGCCAGGTCAATGCTGGGCATTGCAGCGAGCAGTGGGGTGCCGGATATTTGTGCCGAGGCTCCGTACACGTGCGCGACATCCTTGGTTTGCTACTGGTAGGGCCACAATACCACGCTACCCTAAACCCTAAACCCTAAACCCTAAACCTTAAACCCTAAACCCTAAACCCTGAACCCTGAACCCTGCGCCCCTGAACCCTGAACCTAAACCCGAAATCCTAAACCCAACAGTGTGCTACAGCTGTCGGCCCCAGGAATCTTGACGGTCATGTGAAGAATGGCGTATCATCAAAGCAGGGAGGTGACAGCAATAGGGATGATATGGCCTCACGGCAGGTTCGTGAAAGCAAGGTGGTCTAGTAGCCTGAAGCACCAAAGGTGGCAAGGTGAAGACGAAGAGTGCCGACAAGAAGCCACAAGAATTTCCAGCAGGAACTTCCAAATCAAGGGCTCTTCTTTCGCAGAAGCCGCCGAAGTTATCTGAACCTTCCATGGGTTTAGGGTTTAGGGTTTAGGGTTATCTTGAGCAAGCGATTTCCGGCACCGCTTCAAGCTCCAGCATGACGGAACCACAACTGCTCCTTCCTTGCCAAACCCTCAGCCCTAAATTACCCTAAACCCCAAACCCCAAACCCCAAACCCCAAACCCCAAACCCCAAACCCCAAACCCCAAACCCCAAAACCCTAAACCCTAAACCCTAAACCCTAAACCCTAAACCCTAAACCCTAAACCCTAAACCCTAAACCCTAAACCCTAACCCTAAACCCCCGAAACCCTAAACTCAAAATTTCAGGCCAAGAGGCAACGAGCAACCCAAGGATGACGGGGAGCACGAAGCCAAGTAGGTCAGCCCGGGTCGACGCCACGGGCGTCCACATGTTTCGTGCATTGTCCAGCCAAGTTTCAGGTCTTTTCTCGTTTAGCTAACCCTAAACCCTAAACCCTAAACCCTAAACCCTAAACCCTAAACCCTAAACCCTAAACCCTTTTGTTGTTTAAGAACTTAGGGTTTAGGGCTCATGTGGTTTCGGAATTTCGGGTTTAGGCTTTGAGGTTCTTTTGTTTAGTAAATTGGGGTTGAGGGCTTTTTGTTTAGGAAGTTATTTGTTTAGGAAGTTAGGGTCTAGGGTTAAGGGTTCTTTGTTTACGAGTTTTGGGTCGAGGGTGTCCAGGTGCGTGTGAGATCGATGTGAGCGATTTGGGGATGCACTCAATGTTCTGCTAGCGTGTGCCTGCACGAAACTACTGCTTTTGCGCAACCTCGAGGTTCTTTTGAGACCAGAGCCAACAGTACCTAAACCCTAAACCCTATACCCTAAACCCTAAACTCTAAACCCTAAACCCTAAACCCTAAAGCCTAAACCTGGGTTCGTGACTGCAGCTTGGTCAGCATCTTCATTCGACTTTGCACCTCGCCTGCTAAGTGTTGACAAGGGCATATGCAACTGCTTCCCACCTCTCCCGCCGGCAGCATCTTTTTTTGCAGGTAGCTCTCCATTCTGAAAGCTTTCAACTCGCACGGTTCAAAAAAAAGAGCTCCTTTGGAGAACAACCGCGAACTCAAGTCGTCGTGGGTCGTGGGCGCTTAGTAGCGGCGACATTTTGCATCAGGGTTTAGGGAGAGCTCTCCTCCACATGTTTTGCAGAGGCTCGCCGCCCCTTGCGCTGCCCTGCCGAACTCTGAGCAGCAAGGAGACATGACTCCAAATCAAAGAATCCATTCGGGATGCCCTGCGTTCACATGGAAACTTGGGTCAACTCCTCAGCTCTGGTTGCGCGAAGCTCGTTAACCTCGTGGACCTCATTAACGACACAGCCGGCATGAGGCTTGCTCTGGGCCTGGCCCAAGAGACCAAACGTCTTCTCTTGCAGTGTCGTCAGCGGTGAAGTGACCCTTTCCATCGTTTGTTTTGCACGAAGCTGGAGAATTTCATGGCTGGAGCTGTAGTTCTGCGGTACAAACACCACAGCAATCTGGTCAAACACGGCCTGGATGACCATGCTGTAAAAAGTTGCCGTGTCGGAAGTATGCCGTTCTCCATCGCAGAGAGAAATCTGTGAAGTTGACGGTGCCTGGTAGTGGTCCTCCACAATCACTGGGATCATGCAGCAGGAACCTAAGCGACAGGCTTG
The DNA here is from genome assembly GCA_905221605.1 of Symbiodinium natans. Taxonomy (NCBI): domain Eukaryota; class Dinophyceae; order Suessiales; family Symbiodiniaceae; genus Symbiodinium; species Symbiodinium natans. The sequence continues at coordinate 117,414 of CAJNDS010002170.1, read as the reverse complement.
CAGCAACAACCTCTGGATGTGCGAGGACTGAAAGCAGTTCTCGCTGCACACCATCAGCGCAATCTGTGTCGACTGCACCAGATCGGACCCTTCCATGACGATCGACGGTTTTGGCAGGTCAGTGCCAAGCCAAGGTTTTTGCAGAAGCAACACAAGCACCATGGCGGATGCCATGGCCTCTGCATTTTGAGGGTCTACGAGCACAGGGAACGCAGAGGAGACCTCGCAAAGGGACCTGGTTGCACTCACCTCACTGTGGCCAGGACAGTGTCCGATCAATCTGGTAACAAGGCCTTGAAAGCTCTCCGGCGTGATGCAATCCGGCAGCGGGAGCATGGTAACCTTGCCCAAGTCTGCGAACGTGGCCTTTGCCAACCTGGGTTGGCCCCTGTAAACCCTGTGAAAAATGTGTATATATATAATATGATATTAAATAAATAAATAAATATATATATATATATAGATAGATAGATATAGATATATGTATATAGAGGACCCTTGTAGCCCCAAATAAAACAAATACAAAATATCCCAAAATGCCAACCTCGCAACTCACCGATGTCTAAACCGGAGTGAATGTAGCTCTCAGCAAAGGTTTCGGTTGGCATTGTCAAGTTAGGCCAGCCCAATAGCAATGTGTGTACACCGCCCCGACGGGCAGTGACAATTTCGCCCACACAAAACTTCCTCGTAAAGATTCCGCCGGTGCCAAGAATGACGAAGGTCTCAGTATCCTGCGTCAAGGAACTTCCGTTAAGTGTCCAAAATATGGAGATGTAGTAATCCCCGCGCCCCTTGTTTGGCAACGCTTGTTTCTGACAACCCCCCCCCCCCCTCCCCCCCCAAACCCCCTCGCCCCGCCGCCATCCCCCTCCTCCCCACCCCCCTCCTTGCCCTCGAAAGACCTAGCCCTACTGCGTAAAGTGGGGTTGTTCGATTTTAAGGACAAATGACAAAGCGGTGACGCACGCGACTCTCAGGACGGAAGGCAGTACGTTCCCTTAAGTACGAGCAGGGAAGGGAGGCTCAGCGGGCAACTGTGCCAGAATGTGGCCAGATGCAATAAGCAGGCCAAGGAGCTCTACCGGAATGTGGCCACGCACAATAGCAGGGACAGAAAGGCTCAGGCGAGCAATTCAAACAGCATGTGGCCACACGCAATACCACGGAGGCTCAGGTGAGCAACTGTACCGGAATGTGGCCACACGCAATAGCAGGCCAGGGAGGCCCAGGCAGGCATCTGTACCGGAATGTGGCCACGCGCAAAAAGCAGGCCAGGGCGCCCCGCTGCCCAGAAACTCCAATACTGCCCCAAGCAAGCACCTGTAATTAACTCAAACACGCCAATCAAGCACCTGTACATTTCCTTAAATCACACTACCCTGTTTCCCCATCCAACAAATGGGCTGCTACATTTTGAGGAAAGAGTGATGCGGACGTGATGTGCTCAGTACAGCAGGCAGTACAGCGAATGGCTACTCCGGCAACATTCCGGCAAAATTGCCCGCCTAACCCCCCCTGCCCAGCTTATGAAAACGAACTTCCGATGCTGTTGCCTACCTGCGCTTCACTGGCCTGCTGGTACAATTTCCCGCCTGGACCAGAGCCTCCTTGGCCTGCTTGTTAAGGCAACATTCTGGTACAGTTGCCTGGTCTGCATGTTACGGCAACTGGTACAGTTGCCCAGCTGAGCCTCAATAGGCAGGGCAGAAGGCGGTCAACTGTGCCGAGACGTTGCCTTGAATAGGCAAGCCAGGGACGGTACCGGAATGTACATCCTTGCAATTGGTTTTTAGGGACAGGGTGGGGAGGTTCGAAGTGGCAATTTCTTTTGTGCCTTACCGGAAGCCCGCCTCCCGCCGGGCCTCGCCGCCGCAGTGGCGGCAGGCCCCGGCCGAGGCTCGCGCGGTGTTAAAAGTTATGGCTTCCACCCGTTTCTGGTAACTTAAGTTACCGTTCTTTACTCTTTCTAGAACCCCAAGATATCCCCAGTATGCCAAATGGTATACCCGGTATAATATATACTCCCCCCCCATATACCTCTAATGTAGCCTTATTACGGTTGAACCCTAAACCCTCAACCCTTATGTCTTATGTTCCTCAACAGCAAATAAAGCAGTGTCCTGCCCCACGTAGCTGAAAAGCCTTGATAAGTCGTGGAGGTCGTCGCAGTCGATGAAGGTCTTCGTGCCCGGCAGCTGCCTCTCCAGTGCCATCTGAAGTAGCGGGGCCATGGACCCGGAAACACTTTTCTGATGGCACACGAAGAACTTGAACTTCTTTTGGAACCGTTGAAAAAAGTAGCTTGCCATACTGCGAGACGACGTCCCGCCGATCATGAGAAACATCAAGCAAAGGAAGAACATTGCAACCGCTGAGCTCTCTCTTGGATCCGCATCTGCAACTGCAAACGAGCCCATGTCAAGAATCACAAGCAGGCCAATAGCAAGAGCAATGTCCAGGATGTTGCACACCATGTATCTCCATGGCTGAGCCAGAGCCACCATCACTATCTGAACATACAACACCCAAGAGCACATCAAGATTCTAGCGTACTGAGCAGCCAGAACTGGGCTGAAGGCCACCAGCGCGCCCCTGATCAAAAAGAGCACGCAGGAGCTTTCTGCGCCGGGGCGGAAGCGTGCGATCAGAAAGGAGCAAGACTCCAAGAAGGCCGTATCCGACCTGGCCAAGCGCCGGGGAAGCTGCACCATGACTAGCCAGATGCAGACCGCGATAAAGAACAGTGGCATCGTGCACGCCACGCTGGCCAGCACCAGCATCTGAACGTGTCGGTCGCCACCGTCACAGTGTACATCAGGATAGCCTCGAACAGTCCAACGTTTATTCGGATGCTCACGACACTGTAAAGGTGTGAGAAGCGTGGCGAAGAAGATGATGAAGAAGGTGAAGAAGACAGCCCGCAATGTTGTAGCAAGTTGCTTACAAACAAGATGGGCCCTGGATGCTCCTCTGACACGAAGATAGGCGTGGTGGGAAATATGCACCAAGCATGCAGCAATCATGATTGCCGGGACCACGAGCACTCGGGCAGCAAAGAGCTCCACAGGACCCACAGTCGTCAAACAGTTGAAGGAAAGCACCTCAACATCCAAGCTTAGAAACTCCAGAAAGCCAAGGACACTTGCCAAGGGCTCAGTCCAGGCAAGATTGAAACGTCTGATCACAGACAGCATCTGAATCACCGTCAGAAGCTGTGCCAGACCGAGCATGCCCACCATAGAGTGGCGGTTTCTGTTGGTGCGCCCCTTCTTCAACATGGTGCTGTAGAGAACAACAACACCAAGGACAACAGCAACCAGAATCACGAGAAGTAGCAAATAGTCAGAAGTGCCGCAGGTCGTGCAAGAGCCGTTGTTGGCTGGTCGCAGTCCAGGGTGCGTGCGTGCGTGCGTGCGTGCGTGGGTGGGTGGGTGGGTGGGTGGGTGGGTGGGTGGGTGGGTGTGTGTGTGTGTGTGTGTGTGTGTGTGTGTAATGTGTGTACGTGTGTTTAAGTGTGTGGTAAGTGGTGTGTACGTGTGTGTGTGTGTGTGTAAGTGTGTGTAAGTGTGTGTGTGTGTGTAAGTGTGTGTAAGTGTGTGCAATTGTGTTTCAGTGTGTTAAAGAAAGTGTGGTGTCTGGGTGTGTGTGTGTGCGTGTGTGCGCAAGTGTGCCGTTTGTGTGTGTGTGTGTGTGTGTGGTGTGTGGTTGCGTGTGTGGTGTGTGTGTGTGTGTGTGTGGTGTGTGTGTGTGTGTGTGTGTGTGTGTGTGTGTGGGTGTGTGTGGGGTGTGTGGTGTGTGTGTGTTGTGGGTGTGTGCGTGTGTGCGTGTGTGCGTGTGTGCGTTGCTGTGCGCAAAAATGTGTGGTGTGGTGTGTGCGCACGTGTGTGTGTGTGTGGTGTGCGTGTCGTGCAAAAGTGTGGTTGGTGGGGGGTTGTGTGTTTGTGGGCGGTGTGTGTGTGTGTGTGTGTGTGTGTGGTGTGTGGTGGTGTGTGGTGTGTGTAAGTGTGTGTTTGTGTGGTGTAAGTGTGTGGTGTAAGTGTGTGCAAGTTTCTTGGGGGGTGCGGGTGGTGGCTGCGTGCTGCGTGCGCTGCAAGCGTGCGTGCGTGCGGCGTGCCCCTGTGATGTGGTGTTCCTGTTGTTCTGTGTACTGTGTCTTCACAGTGTGGTCGCTGTGTGTTGTGTGTTGTGTGCGTGTGCGTGCGTAGCGTGCGTGCGTGTGTGGTGTGTGTGTGGTGTGTGTGCGTGTGGGGTATGGTGCAAGTGTGTAAATGTAGTGTGTGTGGTGTGGGTGCGTGCGTGGCGTGTTAATGTGTGTTGTTTTGGTGTGTTTGTGGGTGCTGTGCGGGTGCGGTGCGGTGCGTTGTGCTGTGCTGTGCGGTGCTGTGCTCTGTGTGTTTGTGTGTGTGTGTGTGGGTGGTGGTTGTTTGTGTTGTGTGTGTTTGCTGGGGCGGGCGGCGGGCAGAGGGGCGGTTCGCCGCTGGCCTTGCCTGCCTGCCTGGTCCGCCTTGGAGCGCGAGCAGATAGAGTCAGAGCATGTCCTTCGCAGCTACTCATGTGGCGTTTGTTCGGTCAAGGCGGGGGTGATAGTGCCTGTCTTGGTTTCAGGGCCTTAGGGGGGGGGGCCGAGGTTTTTTTTTTCGCCTTTGCGCATCTGAGTGCTTCATTTTCCCAATGAGGCTTGAACTTGGGAGGGCTATACAAGGCTGGCGGTTTTAGGATCCCGCGCTTTTAGCACTCAGATCTCCCGCACAGCAAGATTATGGTGCAACCTAACCTTTCAAGGACGCCGTCGATGGAGGATGCCCAACAGACCTAGGTTGACGGGTCCTCGTGTTTGTCCCCCCCCTCGGCCATGAAATGCCGTGGAACCCCCAAAATAGCCGAAAAACTCAAACTCCTCGCCAACTCATACGGGTATCTTGCTCGTCTTAGAACTTCAGCATGCTTCTTAATTATTCAGGCTTCTAGCATTCAAGCAGACAAGGCTGTTGAGGGTCTTGGCAAATGGACCTTAAGAACATCTCACGGCGTGCAGGCTAAGACAACCCTTGCTCCTGTCTCTCTTGAGGGTTCAGGGGTTGGTACGGCCTTCTGAACTTTTGAGTTACAGGGCTCAGCTAGGTGCTGGGCGGTGGTTTGTGTTCACAGCTTGCCGATCTCAACGCCACACCCCTAAACCGTTGGGTTTGGGCCGTCAGGAAGGATCGCCGTACACAACCCCCACCATCCCTCACCCAAGAAATCCCACACTACCCCAAAACCCTACGCTCTAAACGCTAAACATACAACCCTAAACCCACACTAGGGTCGCAAACAACCTCAGAGGGGCCCTTGATGCGTCTGAGGGTCCAAGGTGGAACCGCTGCCTATGTCGGTCATCTTCGGAGGGTTCTCAGAGACCTATAGATACGACCCCTGAATTCAGAAAATTTCCTTAAACCATATAAGGAAGCCAATTTGAAGGAAGACCCTTAATTAAGGGTTTGGAGTGTCTGGGTGATTGTGGATGACCAAATAGGCCGGGCATGCGTAGGTCTTGATTGCGTTCGAAAGATTAATGGTTTTCAGGTTTCGTGCCGCTCCTCCGAGGCATGCATGGCAATCGCAACGGGCTATTGTCTCGCGCTTCCTTGTGCCCATGTCGCCTCACATGCGCTCCACGCTGAGGCCGGGCTCATTCCAACATCGCGAACTCTGACGCATCTCGTTGTTTCCCGCTAAGATGTTCATGTCGCAACTCGTGTTCCCAATATTACTTTTGAAATCTAGTCGTTTTGATATATACATAATATAAATATGTTATATGCACCTATATGTAAACCCACCTCAAGGCCTGCGCCATACACGAAGACCTCCATTTGCCCCAGACTTCAAAGTAATTTGTCATCAGATCGTCCTTTGCTTTTCTACTCGAAAGAAGGACCCTTGATGTCCTTTGGGAAGATTTTGACATGAACACCTTTAATTTTTTGGCAATTCCCGCGCAAACCCTTCTTTTTAAGTTTTGGGATGTGGGCTCTGCGTGTGTGCTGTTGCTTCGGTTAGCCACAAAATGTGAATAATATGTTAGATATATCCCCCCCCCTCCCCCCACGCTCCCCACAACCTACCGTTTTTTTTGACATCCGCGGCCCAAAGCCACCATCGCTTGCGGAGCCAGTGAGCCATTATGCTGGGCTTGCCGGGGCCGCTTTGAGAACAGATGACACCTACCCTCCAACCTGCCGCTTAAATCTCATTCAACATAATTGTCAAACCTCTCTTGCAAAGATAAAAACAATCCCCGAAAACCCAAACCCTAACCCTCAAACCCTCATCCCTAACCCGGACAAGGTGAAGCTGTTGTGTTTTTCTTGTCCGAGGTGCTGTGACGGGCGTGGGAACTCCGCAGGAAACTTAATCCTTGCACCTGAGAGTTGCGGAAGGAAGCAGGGGGGAGCTCATTTTAGGTACCTTCTTGACAATTTAAAAGGGACGGGGTTTATTAGGGGTTTTATAAGGGTTTTTAAGGGTTATTAGGGCTTATTGGGTTTCCCTAGGGCCTGAATTTTCTTTTTATTTTTGTATATTATTTTTATTTGTATTTTTATATTTTATTAGTTTGAGGTTTATAGGGTTTTTTCAGCCGTGAATTTCGTTCTCGGCTTCTGAGGTGCCCGGAGGAAGCTCCGCCGGGCGTCCGCAGTGGCGATCGCACTTTGTTGTGTTGCATGCAGGCATTCCCCCACCTAACCTTTCTCCCCCCTTGTTCATACGTCGCATACAACCCCCTCCCTTTCTGGGGGTGCCCCCCAAATCCCTGTTCGTCTCGCTCCCCTGACCCTCATCCTTGTGCCTAGCCCCACCCCCTCCCGCCAAAAAAAATCATCAGGAAGAATAATGAAAAACAAGGCTCAACCTGGAAAGTGCTGTGGGCAGGAGCTCCTGGATTTCGGCCTTGCCGCGGTCACGGCTTGGGCCTCGGAAACACCGGAGAAAAGTCGAGTCAGGAGAGCGAATGGAAATGGAATACTCACTGCAAGGCGGTGACTCTCCGGAAATCGTTTTAATAAATCGACTGAAAGCGTCCTTTGTAGATTTTTTGAGGGGCCAAAAATGCACCCCCACGCATGGACTCAAAAATGGCAAAAAACGTCCACCAAACTAGCCCCCGTAACTTGAGCTTGAGGTAGAGCCACGCAAGGCAAATTGAATCAGGGAAAACCAAATCTAAAGCCCAAGCAAGTGGCCTGGTTAGCCCGGCCGGATTTTTGCAACAAGAGGCCCAATTTTTTGGCCCCGTTTTGCGCCCACATCCCGGTGTGTGGTGGGGGGGTGGGGGGGGGTAATTTGACCTTGATGCACTGCTCAATAATCGTCGTGTGCTGGGCATTTTCGGTCACGACCCTGCCACGTTTCATCCTTGCTCAGACCTGGTGTATCTTGAACGCTGGTTCCTGTGGCCGCACGGCCCTGTAAGTTGCTTGACAACAAGCAACACTTGCAACTCACTGGTGCAGAAGCCGTCGACCAACAAGGAGGCCATTTTTTTGTAAGCTGCTCAAGGCATGGTCCACTTGGAAGGCAGCTTCCATTTGCTGTAAACAGCAATTTCTTCCTTGACCTGCTGATGGATAGCATGACTGCTCATGTGCAGTGGTTGTGCAACTCTCCGGAACATTTTAATAAAGCGGCTGAAAAAATCGGTTTTTTGTGAGAGTTGTTTGTGTGAAATGCACCTCTAAACATGGACTCCAAAATAGGCCCGTAATTTGAGCTGGATTAGAGCCACGCAGGCAAAAATTGGATAAACAAACCAAAAGTGAAGCCCCAACAGGGGCCTGTTAGGCCCGGATTTTGCAACCAGGATGCCCCCATTTTGCCAATTTTGGGGCCCCCGTTGTTTTCCCGGCCCACATTCCGGTGGAAGCATTTTAGGTAACCTGACCATCACAACACAGCATTCCTCCATCGCCCAACGCTTCGAACCCCAAAATTCTACTTCACAGCAATCCCAGGCGCCACAGATCTGAACCCCCTTGCCAAGCCTCATCATGAGCATTGCGCCTGCTTTGGAAGGGCGTGCGGGTTGTGGGGTTTAGCGCACCGACGCCGCTGATGCTGCGAAGGGGCCTCTGCGCATCCTCAGGGATGATCGCCAGTTCATCGTGGAAAAAGAGGCTGCACTTCAAGACAGTGGCGTCTCGATCTACGCCTTTGTCCTTCTATATAGGGCCTGAACCCCTAGTCCGCTTGGCATGGTCCACGGCTCCCAGGACCGAACCGCGTGAAGCAAAAATCGATCTGCTTCGAAAAGTATGTTGTTCGGCCATCTTAATCCTTGAGATTGCCAATTCGGAAACTCTTCTGGAGAGTTATCTCTTTCTACGGACGGGCTAGCAGTTGTCGCGGTCAGTCCAGATCAACTTGCGGATCTCACAATATTTCCGAACAAGCCCTCGAAGCGAACGGTGTATCTGCAAGATCTGCCGAAAGAAAAGCCGCGTGCACAATGCCGACACGGCATGGAACCATTCCGTGTCGCCTGCATTGAATTCTCACAAGTGCAACGCCGACACAGCGGCGGAATTGCTCCTCGCTCACGCCGCGGCGAATTCGAAAGAACCTGACTGTCGAGTAGCTGGCGTGAGAACAACTTGCTGAAGCAGTACGTCTACTTTGAGCCCCTGTTGCTGGCTCGGCCCAAAGCAATTGAACGGCAACTTCAAAAAAAAACGCATTGCTTGTAAGACCCAAACGGGGCCCCCACTCCTTGCGCCGAAGCCCGCGATGGTTAAACGAAGTCCAGTCCTAAGCAGCGCGTCGTGTTAACACCGTGCGAGCTGCACTAGCCTAATCCTCGCTGCGTCTGCGGCTAGGCAACCACGCCCTTACACTGCCCTATTGGGGGTATTCCCTCCTGCTCTGGTCCTGGATGCTCCACTCACGCTGCGTGAGACTGCACGTCTCGTGTACTCTCTCATCTCAGACTCTCTGTGCGTCCAATGCGACAGTTCGAATGGGAGTGTGTGACGTATGAGTTCTTCCGTCAGACGTCACGGTCGTGCACTCAAGAGAGCAGAGAGAACCTGTCGTGGAACCGCGAAGAGACCCGCTAAGCCCTCATACACAAATTCACCAAGCCCTCAGTAACCCAACAGCGCAAAAAGTGCCACCTGCATACCCGAAAGACCCTAGGGCCGAAAACCCTCAGGACCCTAGGAGGCTCTCATTACCCTTAAGCCTTAAGAACCCCCCCCAAACCCATAAACCTTAAAAACCCTCATACCTTAGAGCCCGGCTAAGGACCCTTACGCCCCTGAAGCACGCACCTTATCGGACCCACAAGGGCGTTTTCGGGTGTGCGGGCTCAGCTCTTGGGGCCAAGCAGGTTGGCCCTTCAAAAACCCTCTGAAGAGTTCCCTTGAATTCCCAACTAAGATGGCCCTTCGAAGAACAAAAAATATATCAAAGATATCCAAGGCCCACCACCTGGCCCCCCCCATTCTTCGGCCCAGCTTCGGCTAGTGGGGTTGTAAGTTTGTAGGTGTGTAGAATTAGGTGTTTGGGGCTTTGGGCAAGATATCGCCCTAAACCCTAAACCCTAACCCTATTACCCGATACCCTAAACCCTAAACAAATCGGTCGTACACGTAGCGCCTCCTGATGGCTAGGCGGCCCTTCCACTGAGCGTCTCCGTGTTCCCTGCAGTTTTCACCAAAGCGATGCAGGCCTAGCCGCCCGAAAGAAGCCATTTGCCTGTTTATGTTTAGGGTTTAGTGTTTAGGTTTTAGGGTTTTAGGTTTCGGGTTTAGGGTTTAGGGTTTAGGGTTTAGGGTTTCGGAAACAAGACAGTATGTCCCAAGACGGTGGCTTCCTTCAAGCTCGGGGCTAGATAAGAACCGACCCTGAAAGGGAATTTGTGTTGGATGCCAAATGGGTCGTAGTTAAGAGGCTCCACCTTCGCTTGCTGATGTATCCAACATAACCAACGCCTTACAGTATTCTTGAGAAGAAACCCCTCATTTATAATTGTGTACTGATTGCCCTCCTCTCTTGGAAACTTCCATGCAGGTCCCAAGAACTGAGGGCCCAGTCGCAGCACAGTGTACTTGAGCTTCATGCGTAGGGTCCAGACGGTGGGGTAACGTTCATCCGTACTTAAAGCTACACCAAGCCTCCTGCCGTCAGTTCGTACGCTCAGGACTGGCCCTGCGAGGTCAGGCGGGAAGACACCCATGGACTCGGCTTCTCTGTCAGGTCTCGAGGTATGGGCCGAGCGAGGTACCAGCCCGCAGAACCTATGTCACTGCGCGCAATGGGCGTGCAATCTGCGTGTTGTGTACGCAGTCATGACGCATGCGTGGCATCACGTGCTCTCAGCATTCCGCCACACACAGACTTAGGGCATCATCTCACACGCTGCAGTGACGTGCAAAAAATGCATGCCGTGCTGCTCTCTGCTCCCAGCCGCCTTCGTCAGACTATACAGAACCACAGCGAAACTTGCTAAGGTAAGGGAGGGGGAATTTTTCCCACACCGCCTGGACCATGCGTCCCTTGGCCATGCCGTCATCCTTGTCAGCTTTCACCTGTCAGCCGGCATCGTTCTGAGACCATGACGCCCCGACTTGCCCCTAAACCGTGCAAGGGGGCCCGTCCTACCTTTAGGAGATTGCCCGACATAGGCACGCTTGATAGCGAAATCGTGTACCAGTTAGCCCAGATTAGGGTTGTTTTTTGCCACCCTTGCTGGCTCAAACCAAAATCTCGTGTTTTGGTCATTCCTCCTCAAGGTTGAGTTTGGGGGTTTACTGGTTTTTCCAATAATAACAAAAAATATTGGTGGAGTAGCCGTCCCTTTGACTTCCACAAAACCCTATAAGCCCTGTGCCTGCCCCCAAGCTGCCGGACAAAACAACGCGCACAGACGCGTCAACGTTTCGTTCCTTTGAAGTGAACAACCCACCCCTAAAAGCCTCTAACCCTTTTTCGCAGGAGGCCTCGTTACACACACGTCTCTGTAGAAACCAACCTAATTTAAGGTTTAGGGTTTTAGGGTTTATTAGGTAGAGTCTGAGACCCCTGGAACCCTAAACCCTAAACTCCCAAAACCTGAAGAGCCTGGATGTGGCCCATGCAGAGGTAAAACTGCTGGGTGAGGTTTTGCTGCATCGGCAACGCTTAAAGAAATCCCAGATCATTGACGGTTTTAAACCTACCCTGAAACGGAAGCATTCCAAATCCAACGTATTTACTCCCAACCCCCAACTTAAATCACACCCTAATCTCGGCGGCCCGGCTTTGTTCCAGGGCTGTGCCGGTTCAATTGCTGCAGCGCAGCAGTGTCAATGGCTAGAGAGTTCGAAGGCTCATACGTGTAGGCTTATGTTTGCTGCCGTCCGTAAACGGTTTTTTGTTGATCGCTGCCAGAATGTTGCCTAGCGGCACTATCAGGAAGCGGTTTCAATCATCTCCCATAAAGGACGTGCCAGCCGACATTCCTGAAACCGTGTACATGGATCTCACATGCCGCTTGGATATCTGCTGGCTCATGGGCCAAGTGCTCGCAGCTCGGCCTTCTGAGCCCGGTCGAGGTCAAAAAAATTCGAATTTGCCACACTTTTGGCGGAAGCCACTGTCTGATCACGTTTAATTTCTCAGAGTCCATCTTGAAATCTTGACATTCCTCCAGGTCGGCAATTCCGATCGTCAATCCAGTGCCCTGCAAATCGCTGGCCAATTGGGATCGGGGAAGCCCCGGCGCCACCAAAATGCAGTGCAGCCCCCGCCATGATCTCTTTTGTGAAAATGTGCTTCTTCTTACAGTAGTGTTTTTGTAGCTGCTCCAGGACGTTGTGGACACAGCGTCCCTGGCAATGCGGCTTATTTGGGCTTGGCGAATTTCGGGTTTAGATGTCCAGCCCCGAGCCTTGAAATGCAGACCCCGAGCGAAGTCCAAACAGCCCCCAAACGCCCTCCCTTGTGAGGACGAGATCGGCGAGTTCCAGCCTCTTTGTGGACAAGGTTTCCCGGTGACCTCATCCTACCAATCCCTTACCCCCAGTCCCCCGAAAACCTAGACCCCGAGCGCGCGACCTGCTTGAGGCCACATGGTTTGTATAAGCAACTTGAGGGGCCAAGCCGAGGACCACGAAATCCCAATATGAATTAAACACACCGCGCACGCACAATCACCCTCCACACTCCACACTCCACCATTGCGTTGGACCGGTTTTCCCTTGCTAAAGCAAAGCAAAACTCACCTATCTTCTGTGGCTGTTCGTCAATCAATCTGCTTATAAAATGGAAAAAACAATGAACTGAGAGGAAATGTTTTTCGGCTCCGCTGGTATCGTGGGCATCGGAGCGGCATCGTGTGGGGTCGATTGTCAGGGCACACCAGTGGTACAGCCAGAGGACACAACGTTTACAAGCTCGTGCTTCTGATTTGGGGTTTTTGTTTCCACCACTTCTTTTCCTTGTTTAAGTCTTCCTGTTCAGGGCAGTTTTATACCACCGCAGAACTGACTAGGGTTTTGGGCTTGGGCTTCACAGGGCCTGTCGTTTAGGAGCCGTTGTTTTTTTGCTTTACCTTTCTTTCTTTTCGGAGGGCCAGACCAAGACCACCCCCTGAATGTAAGCTTCCTGCTCCACATGCCTCGTGCCAGATAGCGCTTTTAGGAGGGTGCGATTCTGGCGGATTTGGGGGGAAATGCCTTATCCCGGCCCAGTACATACACATATTTTCTTTCGGCCTGATCGTCACATGTTTCTCTCGCTGTTTATGCGGCAATTCAGTAGCGTAGTAGTTGCTGTCGAGTTCCTCCTTCGTTCAATTTCCCATTTCACGAGACCAGACCAAAACCAAACCAAAAACACTAGACAACAAAAACACATACGTGCGCCCCATTTACCCCACAACGCCTCTCCTATGCCGCATCATGACCTTTCCCCCTGGGTGGCATCCGAGCCGTCTGAGTCCTGGATGCCGACCTTGTGTAACATCTTGTCTGCAAGAGTTCTCGAAGTATCCAGATTTGATTCGTTCGATGATGTCTGCTGCCTGTAGATCCTTTTTCCTTACTTTTTTCTGGCTCGACGCCCTGGCTGCGTCACCCAGTGACTGGTCGTCAGCCAATTCTTCCTTCAACGCTGTCATCCCAAAGCGGTTTCTGAGTTCACACGTAAGCCTGTGTGTGGTCAGTATCGGGGAAGTCATCGGCCTGCATGAAGCTCCGCTCTCCTCATTCTTTACGGTGTCAAGAGGCTTCTCCCTCCCCTTGGTCGTGCCTTGCGAAAGGACGAGCCCTGAAGTGAATCTACACTGCTCCTTCGTACGGTTCAAAGGCTTCCGCTTGGTTGCACCTTTGCGAAAGGCTGAGTCCTGAATTCAAGCTCTCACACGTTCCTCATTCTTTGCTGTGTCAAAGGCTTCCTCTTTGGTTTTGGCAAGCCTGCGCAAAGGCTGAGTCCTGAATTCAAGCTCTCACACTCCTCATTCGATTGCTGTGTCAAAGGCTTCCGCCTGTCTCCGCCTTGTGAAAGGACAGTCCTTACTTGAAGCTCTACACTCCTCATTCTTTTGCGGTGTTCAAAGGCTCCTCTTGGTTGCACCTTGCCTGAAAAGTGCTTGCGAGCTCTGTTGCTTTGCGATGCCCAGGCTGCCGGTAAACCCGTGCAAAACTGCACGCCGCTTCAGACTCATGGCTCCGGGTCTACGCAGCAGACGACGCCAAAGCGGCGCAACGCAAGCTACAGGGTTCGGGCTGCTTGAGCCGGAGTACGCGTCCCTCCTTCCCAAGTCTTTGCGGGCGCTCTTCCCGTACAACGCATGCGTAGGGCTATGTTCTGTACATGCACACCACTCGCGCTAAGGCAAAAGGCAAAGACGTCGAGTTTCCAAGGAGTTGACAGCATGGAAAAAGCTACATAATAAATGTTAGGATGGTGGCATCGTGGGCTGTCAAGAATTTCTTCCCCCACATACAGACTTAAGGTAGACATCTGCACACCTCAAGGCTGATATGCTTCTTAAGCTTTGACATGCTACTCTCTGCTCCCAGCTGCCTTAAGGCTATACCAAAAGCAGCTAGGACACTTGCTTACAAACTTACAACACAGCCGACCCTGCTTGCCGCACCTCAAGCAGCTCGCGGCGCATCTCTCGTGTAGCCACGGCCTGTACCAAGGCTGTAGCTTGCGTGGTCTTCTTGCAACTTGACGAAACATGCATGAACCATGCCACCCATGCAAGTTCTCGGCACATGCCCGACGCCTGCATGCTCCTTGGCCATGCCATCATCCTTTTCAGCGTTCAGCCTGTCAGCCTGCATCGTTCTGAAGCACCACGACGCCCCGACTTGCACATATGTTGCAGCATACGCGAGTCGTTCTCTCGAGTCAAGCCATGGCCTGTGATTGTAATGGGGAGGGGGTCTGGACCAGATTGAAGGGCAAGCAGAAACATACCACGCAAAACCCTCCCCCTGGCACGGGACGATCCCCCTTCAGAATGCCGATGCGCATACTCTACCACGGCATGACGCTGCCTGTACGCCTCAGCAGTGAACCATCTGAAGAAACCTTATTCCACATTGGCGGTGGGCTGCAGCTCGGATTCACCCTCTGCGCTGGCCCAGGGACCTCCAAACACACCGTCACCAGACTGCCGGCCTGCTCCACCTGCTCAACTTGCTTTTGGGCTTTTGGCGGTGCAGAATCAGGGGGAGGCTTCCGAAACACAAGGCCCTCTTGCGGGTTCCTATCCACGAGGATTCAAGTGCGGGGGTACCCTAAGACCGTAGAAGGGGTACCTCCTACCTTGAGGAGATTACCCCCCCAGATAGGCACGCTTGACAAGAAAATTCGTGTACCAGGTACCTGGAATAGGTGTTTTTTTTGTGCCACCCGCGCTGCGCACACCAAAATCTAGGGTTTAGTCAATCACTCTCAAGGGTTTGAGGTTTCTAGGGTTTAGGGTTTCCAAGAAATAGCAAAAGGTTGGTGGAGTAGCCGTCCCTTTGACTTCCACACCCTACAAACGCCTGTGCCTGCCCCCAAGCTGCCGGACACGCGCCACAGACTCTTCAACTTTTTTTACAGGGAGGCCTCGGTACACAGCAAAGGGTCTGGACCCTAGACCCAAACCCTGAAGAGCCTGGATGTGGCCCTGATTCCAGACGTACAAACTGCGTGGGTGGAGGCACGGGAAGTAATCTGACACTGCAACTCTGAAAACAATGCATTCCTAAACCTTCCTCCCTCCAGCCCGGACGCCCAACATCCAGGCCATCCCGGGATTCTCGGGCGCATCCTGGGGTATAAGCCTAAGCAAGAGTATTTAGGGTTCAGGACGGCAAGATGCATTGAAAACATGTTGCAGCAGCAAGAGGCATAAGCATCGACGATCATCGGGGTAACACAAGCAACATCCAAACAGGCGAAGCTCGAGATGAGGGGTGGAGGGCTTAGCGCCCAAACGAAAAATTTAGGAGGCTTTGCCGCAAAACAGATCCTCAGCAAGGGCACCTAAGCAAAAGAGCAAGGCTACTCTGACACCAACATGACTGTGACCTCCACACCTGGCAGGTGACGCCGCAGTCATCAGCCATGGTGCTGGCCTGGTCCCGCGGTCTGTTGAGCCCAGTTCAAGGGCTTAGGGTGCTGCGTAATCTCTTTGCCCTAGTTTGAATCTTCGCCACTGGAGATGCCAATGTTTGACTTTGCTAATTTTAATGTGAGAAGCAACACTTGGACCAGATCCCAAGTCATGTTATGGCAGCCATGGAACACATGGACACCAAACAAGCCTAGGATACAAGGCACAGCGTGATACCGCAAGATGATGACGTGTGGTGCTGGCGATGCTCCATCTTGAGATTGCTTCAACAATTGCGGCCACTGCGTCGAAACAACATGTCTACTGAAACAAAAAACCCTGAGGGTGCAGCTCACCCCAAGCGGTGCTGCCGCTTTCCACGCCCCTGGCGCCGATGGCAGATCTCAGCAGCAGACTTGCTCTAGAATTTTGCTTGTAGCGTTAAACTTGTAGCGTTATGAGCCATGGGGGGGATGGCCAGGCTCAAGCCTGGAGCATCATGGGTTGAAGTTGTTTTCTATCTCCGCCCAGCTCCACGCAAACTGCAACGTTTAGGGTTTAGGGTTTGGGGTTTGGGGTTTACGGTTTAGGGTTTAGGAGAGCGACTATCTCACCACAGTAGTCTCACGTCAAGAGGTGCTCTGCAAAGGCTGTCGAAATCTGTCTGCCAAGCTCTTTGGCGAACCTTTCTTGCACCTAGCCTCGGGTCACAAACAGCAGCTACCACTCGGCAACTTGATCTGTGTCAACCTTTGGCTGGAGCGAGTGATATGAATGCAAGACCGAATCTGAGCCTTCAAAGCCCATCTTCCTGTGCACATGGAACCCAGATGGCGTCAACTTCCTCAACGCCGCAAAGTGCCTTTGTCATCTCCTCTCAGTCTGTTTGAGCCGCCCCTTTTGACAGGGTGAAGAGTGCTGTTTAGGTACATGAGTAGAGTTTCTCTCGCTGCCCAACAATCACCAGATCTTCACTTTTGGCATCTGCTCCAGTACTCGTGCGCACACACGTCCATATCGATACGTACTAACTATAACTACATGTATTGATGCGTAAACACGACAAGCCTTGAAGCCCAAACTTCACATTTACCTATATAATGCCAAGCAAAAGAAGCCAACTCCTACGTTGAAGGCGGCACAAAGCCCGTGCGACCTCAATCCCAATCCGGAATCGAGGATGTACTCAGACAATTCTGTACAAATTTGCAAGGGCAAGCTTCTAAAGTTAAAGCCAGTCCTTCTGTGAAGACGTGCAGGGTGCATGTTGTATGCTGTGCAAAAAGCCGGGCATCAGGTGGTGCGCACGACTCAAGTGCAGGCGTAGCACCAACTTCCCGTTCTGTGCGACGGATAGGCCGCTGTGAGCACAGAGAAGTCCGTTTTGGACATAAACATTACCAGCAAAGCCATGGCCCCGAATACAATGCCGAAGGCTAAGAGGCTGTAGCAGCAAAGGCGCCAAAGGCACAAGCTGAGAGTATGGGAGGGAAGTGAGGGAAGGGCCGTGCCATCGATGCGCTTGCTTCGGGTCCTGAGAAGCATCGCAGCTGGGTAGATGAAGGCCAGGCACGGGCTGAGGATGGCGCCTCTCAGCTCATTGACCAGCGCCACGTCACTGAAGGCAACGCCGCCCAGGACGGTGAAGGCCACGCCGAGGCATGTAAAAACTAGACGAAACTGGATGGAGGCCAAGGACACGTCGAAGAACTTGCGCAGGAGCAAGCCGGAAGAGTCCCGAAAGCTGCCAAAGACCAAGGGATACGTGCAGACAACAGAGAGGCCCATGCTCAGCCAAGCCACCAACACCTCGGGGGTGAAGCTGTAGTTCTTCAAGACGTTGCCCTCCGCAGCGAAGCCAAAGAGTGCAAAGCCAAATATGCCGAAGGCCGTGAAGACAAGCCAAGCGAGGCCGTAAGCCAAGCAAACCAGCATCTTGAACTTCTGAACTGACCGGTCTTGTAGCTGAGCGTAATACTTCGGTGCGTTGTAGTGGGCCATGAAGGCGCTTCCAAGAAGTGCCATTGTCTTGAAGAAGTCCGGCCGCAGTGGGGTAACGTTGTTCAGCAGTGGGCCAGAGGTGGACCAGTCTGACAAGGTTACGAAATCCTTAAGCAGCAGCGCAAAGACGTAGGCCGTAGCCCCCAGGCCTGCCAGAGATGCGTATCGAAGAAGTGCCAAGTTCGTCACCAAGGACAATGGCACTAGCAGCAGAGCGCCAATGATGCACAGGTTCTCTGCTCGGCCGTGGAGGATGACGCAACTTGGCAGCAAACCCGACAAAGCCTTGGAGAAGAAGTCCCCGATGAGGACACAGTTTGCCAGGCAGCACATGCTGTTGTCCAGGAGAACTGCGAGGTTCGCCACCCAAGCAACCCTGGGACTAAACGACTTGACACAAAGCTCCGCAAAGGTGCTAGCTCCGACGACTGCGCTGCACCAGCCCAACAGGAAGAACGTGAAGGCATTCAGCACCCCCAACAACGTGATGCTAACAAGGTAGGGGATCATTCCGGCATCCCGAACTGCAACTGGCAACGTCAGCAAACCCGCACCAATGATGTTCTTGCAGAGATTCAGCAACGAAGTGGAGAAGGAGCTTTCAATTTCCTGCTTCACCGCTTTGCTGGCGCCGTCCTCCGAAGCGTGTGCAGCCTGTGGAGCCTCGAGGGCCTCAGAGTCAACGACATCACAGGAGGGTGGCTCAACCTCGGCCATGCTTTAGGACAGAAACTGCCTTAGGGGCGTCCTCGAGCATAAGCTTTCATCCGGAAGCTGCGCCGTTTCTCTCCACAGCAGTAGTGCTGTGAGCAGAGGTGCGTGTGTCTTCAGCACGATTACTTGTAGCACGAGATCTCTGCACTGAGCAGCCGGCTCAACGTGCCAGCAGGCTAAACAAGGACTTGTTGGCAGGGCGAACACAGTCTAGGAGAATAACAAGATACATATCCATAAACACACGAAAAGATCGAGGAGAAGGAGAACAACGTCTGGCGCGAGATGCAAGTGTGCGGGAGAGTCAGACTGCAGAAACGGTAAAGTCCAAGGAGCCGTTGAGAGGTTGGAGTAGTGGAAGAGACTGTCTGCCTGCGATCTCCTGCGTTTTGCCAAGTGATCAGAGTTCGTTGTATCACAGGCATGATGCACAGCACTTGTGGAATTTGCCGGGGGGGTGGGCCAGGTGGCACAGACGAGGCCCCTGCCATCGATGGTGTTCTCCCGACGGTGGCACCAAAGGGCTCACCAAGTCCAGCCTTGGCTTCTCTCGTGTAGCCGCGATCTGTGCCAAGGCTGTAGCTTGCGTGGTCTTCTTGAAACGTGACGAAACATGCATGAAGCGTGCCACCCATGTAAGTTCCCCGCACACGCCCGATGCCCTCGGCCATGCCGTCATCCTTTGCAGCGTTCAGCCTGTCAGCCAGGCTTCCGAAACACAAGGCCCTCTTTGGGGGTTCCTATCCACCAGGATTCAAGTACCCTAAACCGTATACGATTACCCCCTCATAGGCACACTTGACCTCGGGATGATGTTGGTCCTATGTCATATTCGGGAATTCGTGTACCAGGTACCTAGAATTAGGGTTTAGGTTGTAACTAAATAGAAAACTTGATGAACGCTAGGCCCTAAATCCTGAACCCTAAACCAAAATGGCTTGTTGTGGAGGATTGCTCTCCTGCAACCCGAAAAGACTCCCATGTTTTGCTCACTATGCTTACATAGTGAAAAAGAAACCTACCCTGAACGGAAACATTCCAAAATCCAACTCACCACAGCTGAATCACCCAAAGCCCCTAACCCCACCCTGAATCCTCTACCAAGACCCTTCACGCCCCAAAAAATCCCCGATCCACATGCATCCCGTAACCCCCAAACCCCCGAAGCCCCAACCCAAAGCCCGAAACCCCTAAAAACACAAGAACAAAACTGCAAGTAACCCGAAACCCCTTCTCGGGGCGCTTGTTGGGCCATCCCTTCGGACGGACCTTGGGCTTCGCCTTTGGGGCGTCGGCCTCGCCGTGTAGGGTTTGGAGGTTTAGGGTCCAGGGGTTGAAGGTTTAGAGGCTTGAAGGTTTGGAGTTTAGGAGTTCAGTGTTTTTGCTTTGGTGGTGGGGGGGGGGGATTTCGACGTTTAGAAGCTTGTGGGTTTCAGGGTTTGCCGCTAAAAGAAGCTTCGGAGTGGAGTTTAGGAGCTTAGGGCTTGCTGATTGGCCGATCATCGACGGGTTCGGCATCCGTGAAGGCTCTGTCTCTGTCGTACGCCCAGCCCGCCGCCTCGCCTACTTCCACTGCCTTTCAACCCTAAACCCTATAAGCCCTAAACCTTATAAACCCTCAACGCTAAAGAGTCTTCAAGGAGCGTACTATGTTGCAAGGAGCAAGTGGAGCTGTTTGGCGGACGGTGTTAGGCACAGCGCCGTGCTGGATGAAGCCTGCTCTGGCATCCATGGCTCTGCGACCTCTGCCAACCCTTCCCTGAAAGCCGGCCAGACCCTGCCCCCGACTACCCTACCCTACCTCCCCCGCCCTTTTTTTGCATTGAATTGGAGTTGAGGGGTTAGGAGTTGGGGTGTTGGGCTTAGGCGCTTGCTAGGACCGCAACTCCCGACATGGCCCCGTTATATGACCACTCTTGGTTCCGTATTTTAGTTCGGAAACCAACTAACCCTTGGCCCTTGACATCGATCAACAGAGAGCCTGCCGCGCTCCCCTGTGCCTTTCTTTTCGGCCCTACTTGGGAAACCTTTTGAAATAAAGTCTGGATCGCCCAGGGCTATACCATCTTGCACGGGCTGCGTGAGAAACACAAACTTGCCTATCTGCGCAGGGATTGCGAGGGCTCTGCAATCTGAAGGTCAATTCGCATTGTTTACGGCTTATAGGATGCACGCGGAATGGAAGTGCAAGGGAGTGCCTCCAGCAGGGCGCCACGCAGCCGACATGTCTGACACGAAAGGTAAGCCCCCTAGAGCAGTGTCTGCAGAATCGAAATCTTTGAGTCAGTGGTGTTGCGTCTTTCGGAAGCTTCGAGTTGCCAAGACCACGTGGGTTTGTTGGGATGGTAAGCTTGCTGTTTTGTGAGCGGGGCTGGTGTTGTCAGCAATCTCGTCGCTGGCTTGAGATTCAAAAAAAGGCGGCGCGTCACAACGTAGAAGCACGCCCTTTAGGACTAGACTGTGCCGGAAAGCCCAAATGTCCCAGCAACGAGCTTGGTGTACGCAGCCTTCGAACCCCGTGAAGTCACACACACACAGACACAGAGAGACACACAGAGACATACATACATACATGCATGCGTGCATGCACGCATATACATATATACACACATACACACATACACACATACCATAGCAGCACTGGTTAGTTCAGACAGTCTGCACTCTGGGAGCCAATGGGTGAGTGGACGCAGAGGCACGTCGCACACGGCCCACTGATCGATGGAACGCTTGTTACCTACGCCACTCTCCACACCAGCTGGAGCTTCACAGTTTTTGGATGTTTTGGGCGTAATTAGAGCTCGAACTCACTCCAAGTTTAACTGGACGGGCTGACGCAACAAGGTACACCAATAGAGGATGTGCAGGATGACACCAGATCTGAGAGCATCACCTGCAGTGCCCTAACACGCGCTGAATGTCACATGTGGCTCGGGCCAGAAGCACTTGTGTCACATTCGTCTAAACTGTTGGGAGCTTCCTTTCCACTGATTTTTGCCTCATAGATCCAGCGCCCACGCATCGTCAAGATCCAGCGCAGTGGTCAGTTCTTGCGTGGCATCCGCGTCCACCACATGGCTCCAGGCCAGTGGGCGAAAGCCCGCCCGAGCCCAAAATACAAGGGCGTTGTTGTCGAGGGGCTCTAGGGCTGAAAAAGGTGGCGCCGAGCTCCCGGGCCAGGCTAATGGCCTTGGCCAAAAGCGCCGTGCCTCCGCCGGAGCATTGAAAGGCGCCGACCTGTGAGACAACCATGCCAAGCCCGCAAATGGAGACGGCGGCGCCTCCAATTATGCAGGCTTGGGCATGGTTCACAGCTGCGAGGACGTACTCAGCTTCGTAGTCGACCTGATGCGTCCAGTTAAACTGTGCACAGACGAAGCTGTCCAGCTAAACTCGCTAAGCAGCTCTCTCGCCACTCTGCGCTTGTTCTTTTTAGCTTTGGCTCAAGAAGCGGAACAAGTGCATGAAGATCGTGGCTTGCATCGCAAAACATGCTCCACATGTCTACCCACAGCATACCAATTGCCAAGATCTGCAACTGCAACCCTGTAACCCTCGACGTCCCTGAATCGAAAAAGACATACTACTATCTGGCCGTGCCTGTCCATGCAAGAGCGTCGGGAACGCCTGCTCAAGTGCTGCTTTCCAATGCTTTGCCATGATTTCAAACAGCCCAATCAATACAAGTCACTACCAAATTCTGGCGCCTTATTTCTCCTGCTCTGTTTCTGGCGTGAAATGGTCGGATGGCGTAACGGCGTAGCAACTTTGTCAAATGCACGCATTGAGGTCTTCGGAAACTACATTTTTCATTCAGGGCTTTGGGGTTTCACTGCTGTTTGCGTTTTTGGGCAGGTGTCATATGTTTGGCTCCAGAAACGCCAAACATCCCTTCGCAGTATGTGGTGCACACAAACAACATGAAGACTGTCTGAAGACGCCAAACGTCCTTGCAAAGTATGTAGCGCAGAGAAAATACCATGTTCTGGGCACGTTCACCAAACATCCTGGCGTGGTGTGCTGTATGGAGAGGCAAAAGCGCCGCAAATACAAACGAAAAGCACAGGAAACGCGCAGGCAAAAAGTACAAGCGCCACGACCCACTACACCGGTCGGGTGTGAGCTCTAAAGCCGCTTATTGTCAGACCTCCCGCTTGGCCTCCTCGCGCTTTTTGGATCGCAGGCCTCCCCAAACAAAACTACCGGTACGTGCTCTGCCGCTTCCGCCAGCTGCGCAAGTACCACTCACAAGTCCCCGGGCATCGGGCCTAGAATGGCCTTCTGGAACAAAGAGCGCTGCACGGCCGCGTCCTGGCTAGACAGTTGAGGTGGCATCAGACAGGTCTAGCAAGACGATAGTCTACCGTAGGGTCTACAGAGTCTACGTAGAGTCTGTAAGGGCGGCTTTTGATTCAGCGCCGTGCCTCCCTCATGCGAATTCGAGCGGCAGCTTGCCCCGGCGGCGCTGCCGCAGGGTGCCGTCCTGGAATGCTGCAAGCTGTATAGTCGCTGTGCAGTGAAAACTGCAAAGTTGGAACAAGCCAACCATGAATATCTGAAGATTCCTACGCTCGCAAGAAGCTCTCTATCATGCAAAGCTGGGGCGAGCCCATGAAGATTGTCTGAAGATGGTGCTGAACGTCAACATACGGCCTTGGCAATGCCGAAGCGCCACACGGCCGACATGCCTGCCATTGGGTTTTTGCTGAGGAGATCTGAGGAGTGGTGCACATGCCCTATAGGGTGACTGATCGGGTGCAGGCCTCCATGCTGGAAGCCGAAGACGGCGGGAAATGGACGAGCTGACGAGCTGTGGGAGCCGCTGCGCAGGCTGAGACGCGGCGGACTCGGGCTTTCATCCTATCAGCCATGCTGCACTTCGGCGTCTTGCAGGGAAGTTAAGCACGCAGCTTCAGGAATTCTCAAGATTTCAAAATTTAGCAGACTTTCCGGGCTCAGAGTTGCGTCCAGCGTTTGGGAAGGCCCCTGGGCTAGACACGCAACGTGCCTTGTATCGGAAGAGCGCCCCACCCAAGTCTTTTCTGATCTCTCTGGCAGGTGTTCTGCCGAGCAAGTTTGAGGTGAGGAATCGGAGTCAGTAGCCGAAGCTCCGAAGCTAGCTGCTGCACACGAGGTGGAGATCACAAATCCTCCGCTCAGACCGAAGAAACAGCTTCGCCTCTAACTTGAACGCACTGCACAGCGCGTCGCGCCATGTCACCCTCCCATCGGTCCTGGCTTCGTGGCCTTGCGAGATGGACACCAGTGGGGTCCAGGGCCTGGCTGCACGAATCCGAGGAATCTTGGTATTTTACTACAACAAAAACACTGTACTGCTGCGATGACTTTATAGTGCTGTTATTACTGCTATTTGTGTTGCGATTGTGAAAGAACCTGTGTGGCCATGAGCGGCGCAGCGGGCGAGCAGGGCGCAAGGGCCTTGGGCTCTCGGTCAGGAGGTCGGGGCAGCTGACCACAATTGGCTCCTCTCCGGGTCTGTCATGGGAAGCAAGGAACCAGGCACCCTAAGCAGGGTAGTGGAGCTCTGATTTTGGGCATTCTTGAATATATACTATGAAGTCCATGTAGTCACCACAAGCCAGAAGCCCTAAGCCCAATAAGCCCTTTAAACTCTACAATCCTACAAACGCTACAAACCCAAAACCGATTCGGGGGTTTCCGAAATTAGGGGTACCTTGTTGGGTTCCTTATTATAAGGGAATCCTACTATTTTGGGGGTCCATTATGAGGGGTCCCTTGTGTTCTTGGGTTCCTGATTATAAGGGAATCCTACTATTTTGGGGGGGGGCCCATTGTAGGGGACCCGAATTACAAGGGACCCTAAACCCTAAACCCTAAACCCTAAACCCTAAACCCTAAACCCTAAACCCTAAACCCTAAACCCTAAACCCTAAACCCTAAACCCTAAGACTATTTGGGGGCCCCCATTGTAAGGGGCCCCCTTTTTTTGTAAGCTCCCATGTACTTCGCTCAGAGGGTCCTCGGTCCAGCTCTCGAGTCTGAAGGAGAGATCGCCACGCACCAGGTCCACCTCTGAGGAGACAGGTTTAGGGTTTAGGGTTTAGGGTTTAGGGTTTAGGGTTTAGGGTTTAGGGTTTAGGGTTTAGGGTTTAGGGTTTAGGGTTTAGGGTTTAGGGTTTAGGGTTTAGGGTTTAGGGTTTAGGGTTTAGGGTTTAGGGTTTAGGGAAGCCGACCAGCCACTCAGAAGGTTCAGGGTGTATGGTGACTATAGTGGGTTCAGCGCATCGGGCGTGATGTCTTAAGGAAATGCGAAGCAAGAAAAGCCTCAGAGCCAAACTTAAAGCTAAGCCTCTGAAGACCCGAGCGGAGAGGCGTTCATGCTGGCTTCGAAAGACTGTTTTTGGTTTCCCCTGGCCCTATCGCTGTTTTGGGTGTCGGGAGACGAAACCATCAAGGACCAACGCGGGTAGCTCTTTAAAAGAAGGCCCCATTTGGAGCCCCCACACTGCCCATTATGATGCCAATATGTTTAGCGAACCCAACACTCGCCAAAACAGGGACGACGATGCTCAGAACCCTGAACCTTTAACCTCTAAGGGAAGTTCTATGTGGTCCCTTACCTTCGTTGTGAAGGGTTCTGAAGTCTGGGTCTTTGGGCTTTGTAGGGCATGTACGGTTTCCCCAAGTAACGGCCCCTCTTTCAGGGACCATATACCAATACCCTCCCTCAACCCTTAACCCCAAACCCTAAACCCTGTACCAGCGCCCGCCTCAAGATAGGCTCGCAGAGCGCGGCCCTTTAGGTCCCACTCGGGGCCTCCACTCCACCAGTCGCCTCAATCGCGCAGCAGTCGCATCATCTCATGGCAAGGAGTACTGGAAAACAAAAACCATGACATAACCGCATTAACCCTAAACCCTAAACCCTTTGAAACCGGACTTGAGGACTGCCAGCGAAGCCCAAACCTCAAAGCTGTATCTGAGGGCCGGACACAAACAGAACTCACTCCTATTGAGCAAGCCCAAACCCTAAACCCTAAACCCTAAACCCTAAACCCTAAACCCTAAACCCTAAACCCTAAACCCTAAACCCTAAACCCTAAACCCTAAACCCTAAACCCTAAACCCAACAAACCATCATGAAGTCCAAGGAATCTTCATCACTTCTTCTCTGCGTGCAGGGGGCTTGTGCGGTGGCACAGGTGGTGGTCACCCGGAGACGCCACCTCGCGATCTCTACAGGGGGGGGGGGGTTTCGAAACATAAAATAAGGATTATAGCATAGGGCGGATTGTATTATGGGGGACCCACTTTTGGAACATACCCCACATCTGCAACTCGTCTTAAGCGCTTTTGTCAAACAGGAGATGGCGACCTCGATGGGCATCGTCGCCTGACGGTCGTTGCAGAGCAAGCTTTATCTTTTTTTCACGAGATTTCAGTCCATATATAGCAGGATAAGGAGGGTTACTTCTGAGTATGAATGGCATGGTTGTCATGATTCATGAATATCCTTCTTCGTGCTGGTTGTTCTTGACATGTCACAGACGCGGTGCCTGGATGTCGCCGCAGGAGGTGAAGCAAACGGAGTCGAGAAGTGGCGTGAACACCTGCAGAACGTCGCCTTTTGCCTGCCTGCCTTTCTTGAGCCCTTTTTGCAACAGGCTTGCCACTTCGCCCGGAGTTGGTGCCACTCGATATAAGCAGCTTCACTGCCATCCAAGAGCACGCATTCGCCGATCGACGGCATCTGAAACTCTGCTGTACAAGACTACCTTT
Organism: Symbiodinium natans; assembly: GCA_905221605.1. Taxonomy (NCBI): domain Eukaryota; class Dinophyceae; order Suessiales; family Symbiodiniaceae; genus Symbiodinium; species Symbiodinium natans. The sequence goes on along the minus strand of CAJNDS010002170.1, from coordinate 91,355 downwards.
TCGAACTGTTCATGCCCTAAACCCTAAACCCTATCGCCATGGTGACCACGGAAACATTTTGCCTTCTACCTTGCAGCACTGCTTCACTCTTCCAAGCTCCCCGCAGAAAGCTTGGACTCATCCGCGACGCCTTCCAGAGCATCTGCCTAGGTACGACGCACCATGTGCAAGAGGCCAAAACCAAAAGGGTGCGACGCCATAACTGGAGATGATGACTGGGTGGCTGCATTAGAGACACCGTGTGCTACTGTACCGTTGCGGTGCCCTAACCATGATTGCTCATGCATCTCGTGCATATCGGATTCCACAGTCAAACTTGCCTCTACAACAGGGAACTCCCAAAAATGTTCAGCCCGGTCAATACCCTGCACCCTACAACCCTTCCCCTAAACCCTAAACCCTACAACCTTAAACCCTAAACCTACCCCAGAACCGCATCTGTGGGCTTGCGTGTTTTGCTGCTCAGCCTCGTCAGCCCCGACTCTGGCAATTCCAACCTGCACAGAGAGGGTTGTAGAGAGTTTCTTTTGCTTGGGGTTGAAGGTTATAGGCGTAGGGCTTTGGGGTGAAGTTTAAGAGCTTCAGTCCTTCTGCTTTGGGTTTAGGGCTTCGGGTTGCTCCGCATACTACGTGGTGCATTCGTGGCAGATGTCTCCCCCCAACAAGGGACACCAGAACAACCTGCCATATTGTTCTGGCGGATCAAGCCATGGCCTGCGCGAACTTCTCGTGCTTGCAGGGGATACCGCACACCTGCATTGCAGCACTGGACAAGTCGGCCATGCTCAAACAGGGGACGCGCCCTGCACTTTCATCCTTCTTGCACCTGAAGACCTACAGATTCTTAAAGCCATCTTGAACCTTCAACCATATGTTCTCAACCCTAAGCTCCCTAAACCCGTACACAAGCGCTTGCGGACTCTTGAGTCTCACGCGATCCATCGGCCCTATAAAAGCGTTTTTGGCCCGAGGCCGGGCCTCGAACACCAGGCGGGTGCAGCGCCTGGAAGGAGGCGAAAGAACCCGGTTTAGGGCCTTGATAGGGATTGACATAGTTTAATTAATACGGTCTAATAGGGCTGAATAGGATTTAATCGGGTTTAATTAATTGGGCCCATGGGTTGAATAGGGGCTTGGGGCCGCTTCTTTCTTACCACCCGCCTATAGCTGATAAGCTGACCACTCTCGGATGCACGGCAGGGCACGATGGGGGCAAAACGAAGTCAAGAGTGCCACTGAGTCAGCAGAAAATGCGAGAAGGCGATGGCAGTGCTCCGCTTTGCAAAGAACTGAACCACATCCACATACCATATAAGTCGGATGAGGGTTTAGGGTTTCATAGGGTTAAAACTCTGGGTTTGAGCTAGGTTCACCCTCTTTCTTTCTTGATTTTTGTATTTGCCTTTTTTTTTGGGGGGGGGGGATGCTTTCTTTTTGAAGAAGCTGAATGATAGAGGGTCTCCCAATTTGGAACATACCCCCCCCCCCCCCCTCCTTCCCCCCCCTTAACCCTGAACCCTAAACCCTAACATGGGGGGCCCGAGGATCCGGGCCCAGGAGAAAGCTGCACGCCGACTCCGCTGCACTCCGGGAACGCACCTCCAGCGCATCTTAGCGGCCATCATGGGGTTCTAGGGGGGGGGGGAGGGAGCGGGGGCACACCCACATACATATGCATACATATGCATATATTTATATATAGATATATACATATGTATGTATATGTATGTACATGTACTTTTTGGGGGCGGGAGGAGGGGTTCGTATAGCTTGAGGTATGAAATCATGGCTGCTCATTCCAAGCTCTTTTTGTCCCCTCTCGCTCCTTCTTTGTCTCCCTCTGAAGGGAACAAAAGCGAGCCAATTAAGTGCACTCCAATTCGTCGGGCCAGTGGCTCAGGGCGTCCCTTGCAGGAACGAACTTATCTAGGAATTCCTACAGTAGACCCTACCGAGCCAAACAGAGCCGCTGAAGTTAGCAGCCCCACTTTGCTGGGAACAGGTGGACACATTTGGGCGTTTACGAAACTCCAAAACCCCCTCATAGGTCCCCCAAGTAGTAGGATCCCCTGCTAATAAGGACCTCAACAAGGTGCCCCTCATGTTGGAAACCCACATTCCTGAGCTGTGCGGAGTGCAGGACCAACAGCTTCCCGATCACATCGTGGCGAGGCCCGAGCTTGCGGAGTTTGAACAAGAAAAGGGGGTTTTGGGGGGGGCTTCTTGAGTGCTAACGAGGGTTTTCAAAAGGTCTGTACAGCTTTTCTTAGGGGCCTCAGAGTTTAAGGAGTTGTTAGGGGGTGGATTTGACGATTGTTGGGTGACTGTACTCTGAACACATTGCCGCTCTTACGCGTTCACCTAGGTGCCTCAGTGCCTCACCTGCGGAAGCAGACGAATTGAAGTGCAGGATGCATGTTGAACCTTTGAAAGGGCCATCCTCCTCAGCTTTGATCCAACGTCAGCCTGGTTTGCCTGCCCAGAGCAATACACACATGGGGCTGATAGGGGAGCGAAGATGCGAGCCCATCTCCTTGAAGCTCGTGCGTCTAGTGGTAAGATTGCTCACGTGTAGTGTATTCTTTGCTCAAGCATATTGCGTTTGACCACGTTGGCCCATTTTTAAGAGACGTGTCGTGACTTATGCAGGACAGCTTGGTACCTGCACAGTGATTTCGGTATAGCAAGTGCAGCACAATAAAGGCCAGAGCGAACTCCTGTGCTTTGGTTTCACCGCCTCTCCACCGCCAGACGGCCCCGCGCACGAGCCGCGCCTTGGAAAGCCCATCGGCGCACGCAGACGGTGACGATGACACGATGACTGAGCAAAGCACGCGCGTGGGAAGTGAGCAGCGCCGCTCGCAACCTCGACGCCCGCAGAGTTTTCGTGGGGAAGAGGCGGGAAGGGGGGAGGGTTGACTGTTCCGGACTGTGTGACAGGCTTGTTGTCACAAGGTTGTGCCGCAGGAAGGTCTATCACCAGCTCGTTCTGAAGTTTACATCAATCTGTGAACTTTCCAAGGGCCCTTGGGCCCTTGGGCCCTTGGGCTGTGGGTTTGGGCTTTGGGCCCCGCAGCAACGGCTCAGTTTGCTTGGCATCCCCCCCCCCCCAAGGCCTATATGCTCCCTCCCACAAGAAGGCAGGGCGCACCAAGTGAACTTGATCATGCACAAGCCCCACACATCAAGGAGGCTGTGTCATTCTGCGTATTTAGTGATAGGCCATCCGAGAATGAACGCCAACAGCATGCTACATATTGCTTTGCGCACGCTGGGCTGCCCGAGCTTCGTTACCAAAGCCAGGTACCTGCCGAGATGCATTTGATGCGAGAAGGCGCAATGAGGACCACATTCAAGAAACGTCAGTGCATCATCCAGGGGTATGGTCCTGTCGCACTCGGCCGCCAAGCACTCCGCGACATTGGAAATCCCAAGATTTGGGCCCTCGAACGAATGCGCGGAGATTTCTACCACACATGCATGATGCACGCAAACAAGGTATTGGTGCGTGTGGTGAGCGCGGTCGCGTGCATGGGGGTGGGTGCGGGTGGGCGCGTTGGCGCGTGCATGGGCGCGTAGGTGCATGGGCGCGTGGGCGCGTGCATTGGCGCGTGGGCGCGTGCATGGGCGCGTGTGTGGGCGTGTGGGCGCGTGGGGGCGTACGCGCATGGGGGGTGTACGCGCGTGGGCACGTGGGCGCGTGCGAGCGTGCGCGCGTGTGCGTGTGGCCGTGTGCGTGCGTGTGGCCGTGTGCGTGCGTGTGGCCGTGTGCGTGCGTGTGGCCGTGTGCGTGCGTGTGGCCGTGTGCGTGTGGCCGTGTGCGTGTGGGACTGAGTACGTGTGGGTCTGCGTGTGTGTGTGTGTGTGTGTGTGTGTGTGTGTGTGTGTGTGTGTGTTGGTTGTGTGTGGTGTGTGTGGTGTGTTGTGGTGTGTGTGCTGTGTGTGCTGTGTGTGCTGTGTGTGCTGTGTGTGCGCTGTGTGCGCTGTGTGCGCTGTGTGCGCTGTGTGCGCTGTGTGCGCTGTGTGCGCTGTGTGCGCTGTGTGCGCTGTGTGCGCTGTGTGCGCGCTGTGTGCGCGCTGTGTGCGCTGTGTGTGCGCTGTGTGTGCGCTGTGTGTGCGTGTGTGCTGTGTGGTGCGCTGTGTGTGCGCTGTGTGCGTGCTGTGTGCGTGCTGTGTGGGTGCTGTGTGGGTGCTGTGGTGTGGTGTGTGTGTGCGGTGTGTGTGTGCTGTGTGTGTGCTGTGTGTGTGCTGTGTGTGTGCTGTGTGCGTGCTGTGTGGGTGTGCTGTGCGTGCTGTGCGTGCTGTGCGTGCTGTGCGTGCTGTGCGTGCTGTGCGTGCTGTGTGTGTGCTGTGTGTGCTGTGTGTGCTGTGTGCTGCTGTGTGCTGTGTGTGCTGTGTGTGCTGTGTGTGCTGTGTGTGCTGTGTGTGCTGTGTGTGCTGTGTGTGCTGTGTGTGCTGTGTGTGCTGTGTGTGCTGTGTGTGCTGTGTGTGCTGTGTGTGTTGTGTGTGCTGTGTGTGCTGTGTGTGCTGTGTGTGCTGTGTGTGCTGTGTGTGCTGTGTGTGCTGTGTGTGCTGTGTGTGCTGTGTGTGCTGTGTGTGTTGTGTGTGTTGTGTGTGTTGTGTGTGTTGTGTGTGTTGTGTGTGTTGTGTGTGTTGTGTGTGTTGTGTGTGTTGTGTGTGTTGTGTGTGTTGTGTGTGTTGTGTGTGTTGTGTGTGTTGTGTGTTGTGTGTGTTGTGTGTGTTGTGTGTGTTGTGTGTGTTGTGTGTGTTGTGTGTGTTGTGTGTGTTGTGTGTGTTGTGTGTGTTGTGTGTGTGTGTGTGTGTGTGTGTGTGTGTTGTGTGTGTTGTGTGTGTTGTGTGTGTTGTGTGTGTTGTGTGTGTTGTGTGTGTTGTGTGTGTTGTGTGTGGTGTGTGTTGTGTGTGTTGTGTGTGTTGTGTGTTGTGTGTGTGTGTTGTGTGTGGTGTGTGTGTGTGTTGTGTGTGTTGTGTGTGTGTTGTGTGTGTGTGTGTGTTGTGTGTGTGTGTGTTGTGTGTGCTGTGTGATGTTGTGTGTGTTGTGTGTGTTGCGTGTGCTGTGTGATGTTGTGTGTGTTGTGTGTGTGTGTGTGTTGTGTGCGTGTGTGTTGTGTGATGTTGTGTGTGTTGTGTGATGTTGTGTGTGTGTGTGTTGTGTGTGTGTGTGTGTGTTGTGTGTGTTGTGTGTGTGTGTTGTGTGTGTTGTGTGTGTTGTGTGATGTTGTGTGTGTTGTGTGTGTTGTGTGCGTGTGTGTGTTGTGTGTGTTGTGTGTGTTGTGTGATGTTGTGTGTGTTGTGTGTGTTGTGTGCGTGTGTGTGTTGTGTGTGTTGTGTGTTTGGTGTGGGTCTCTGTGTGTGTTTGTGTGCGCGCGTAGGTGTGAGTGTGTGTGTGTGGGCGTGTGGGTGTGTATGTGTGTGGGTGTGTGGGTGTGTGGTGGGTGGGTGGGCGTGGGAGGGTGGGTGGGTGTGTGGGTGTGGGGGTGTGCGGATTTGTGGGTGTGTGGGTGTGCGGTGGGTATGGGCGTGGGTGGGTGGATGGGCGGGTGGGTAGGTACGTGCGTGCGTCTCCGACACATGCAGAACTGCAGCTTATACCTTGGTTGCTTTGCTCTATCTTTGCTCTCAGGCTACGAAAGCACAAGTTGAGATGCACCAGCATGTTTGCATTCAATTGCATTCGATTGCATCCGGTCACCCGGTGGAAATGGCAACACAAACATTCGCTTCAGAGGCTCCCTCGAAAATGAGTGCATCGCATATGCGCCATGATGAGGGGAGGACTGGTGTTCGTCTCATGTTGGACGTCCAGTCCTGAGACTCGATGCGCCCCAAGCCATATGTCCAATACATATAGATCTAATAGAAAAACAGAAATATGTAGATATACTTATATATATATATGTAAATGTAATTGTATATGTATGTGCATATGTATACAAATGTATATATATATATACACATACGTAGAGAGGCATGGTACATTTACATATATATATATATATACATATATATATAGAGATATATATATATAGATATAGATATGGATATAGATATAGATACAGATATGGATATAATAGATATAGATATAGAAAAAGATATAGACATAGATATAGATATAGATATAGATATAGACCTAGATATAGATCTAGGTCTAGATATGGATAGATAACATATCATATGCACATACCACTAGCGCCACTTCTCTCCCTTTCCCGTTCGAGAAGGCAAGGCTCATGGATGGCGACAAGCATCTGGTTGTAGCCCCTGACAGGCGAGCTATGCGAGCCACAAGCACAGCACTCAAGAAATATGAATGAAACGCGCCGGTTGAACAGGATGTCCCGTCCTTGGTTTGTGGCGACTTTTGGGCTCTTGCAAACCCTTTTGGCCGACACCAACAAGCTATTCAACGCGCTCCCCTCTTTGTGGCTCCGACGGGAAAGAACTTCAAGAGAGATCGCCTCATCCTCTGCACCTCGCATGCGATTGCCTTCCATGGTGAGGTATTCTGAGGCTCGCCTTGACATCCGAGAGCCCGGCGCGCAATCGCATCGGCACAGGCCTCAAAAGTCCGGCTTCATGCTAAACAAAATACTTCGTAGCAGCTTCAGAACTGGATTTGCTCGAAACGCTTAAGCCACCGCTGTCGCTGAGTGGGAGTCTTCCCCTGGAACGTCTGTCACGTTCTGTGTGCGGATCTTATCCGAGGGCACAGGGGAGATGGAGGCCGTCACTACCGGAGCAACAGCCGGCGTGATAGCCTCCCTGGCAACAGTGGCGAAAGTGAAATAAGAGCATGCGCACCTCGACCTTATGTAAGATGCGCCCCATAAAGAGTCATGTACCGTGGACAAGGCTGCTAAAGAATTGTACCTGCCGCGCCCTCATGCGCCCTCGAAAGCTCGCCCGAGGCGCGGAAGTAAAGCAGCCACGGATGCTGCCAGAAATGCTTCGCGCGGTGCCTCGCTCTCATGTTGCGTAGCCAGGCAGCCCGGTGCAAGGGTACAATATACCAAGAGCCACGCCGGCGCTCGAGCTAGTGCAAAGACCACCTGGGGCCAGCGTACGATGGTCCAACGGTACTTGTGCATTCATTGCGCAGCAACGCAAGCCAAGTTGCAGCTAGGAGTAGGCACCTGTCAACAGGTGAGAGAGAGAGACAGAGTCTCACTGGAGTCGTGTCCAGAAACCACAGGCATCATCTGGCATGACGAAGCGGGTGACGTCACTCTGCAAGAGGCCTCCGCACACCAGGGCCGCATGCCTGAAAAAGACTCTTCCAGCTCGCTCCGGCGAATTGTAAGACTCAGCATTGCAACATGGTTGCGACTATTTCAGATTCTTGCAACGGTTTGGAATTCAATCTTTTCGGGTTTCCTCAGGTTTTCAGACAAACGTACCGACTCAAGACCTCTGAAACCCACTCAAGGCCCGGTGACCCAATAAAGCCGACCGGGTGCAACCCACATACTTCTATAAGAAAAGGCCCAGCAACTCAAGGCTACTCCAGAATCTACTCGAAAGCCGGTGGCTAGAAAGACTTCGGCTTGGTCGAAGGACCGTTTTTGAGGGGCGGCAGCAAGTCCAAGTGTTTCATGCCACCTCTTTCAACGGTTTCGCTGGGTAGAAGGCCCCTAAACCCTAAACCCTAAACCCTAAACCCTAAACCCTAAACCCTAAACCCTAAACCCTAAACCCTAAACCCTCAACCCTAAACCCTAAATCCTTATTAAACCCTGAACCCTAAACTCCAAACCCTAAACCCTTTCTTCTGGACCTGCCACGAGGCCTCTAGAAGCGATGCAATCCGGGCACGCAAATGACATACGTAACCACGTGCACGTGTGTATATGTATGTACATTATGTATGTATATATATATATATAAATATATATATATGCATGTACAAACACACAACATGTACCTGGCTTTTTTTCATGTGCATGTACCAGCAATCGAGAAAGAACAGCTGACAAGCCTGCTTTTCTGCAACTCATGCATCCGCGCCTGGCAAGTGGCGCCTTCGCTCTCTCTGCGCCGCTGCCTTAGAAAGCCACGGTTCCCAGGAAGCTGGCACCCAGAAAAATGTGCGCGTATGTATATATATAATAATAATAATAATAATAATAACAATAATAATAATAATATATATATATATGTATTTTTATTTACTTATTTATTTATATTTATTTATACAAAACATGTCATTATATAGATATATAGATAGATATATATATATATATGTATACATATACATATACATATTTAAATGTATACATTTTGAGGCCGCCGCGTCTCGGCGCCTCAGCTGCCACTTACGAACACATCTGCGAGGCTTGCCAGCCTGACATTCCTGTCCGGGCCCCTTGCCCAGTCGCGCGCCGTACCGGCCGCGGAGTCCTCGGCGGCTCTCGAGCTGCGTGAGGCGCTCGCCATGGGGGCATGGGGGGGGGGGCTCTCCTGGCGGAACCTGGCTCAGCAGTCGCCGCACCTGCGTGCAAGACTATCGCAGAAGATCCCAGAAAACTCAGCCATCCCCTCCGCCCAATACTGATAAAGAAAAGCAGACAGTTCTGCAAAACTACAGTGTTAGTTTTGTAATATTTTATAAAATTTCTAGATCTCACGCAGTATGTATATTGTCTGATCGAATTTCACTCGCCGGCCTCGGCGCCAGGCACCCGATGGTAGGCCCGGGAGACTCTGCGGTACTCGGCCTCCTCCTCCCTCTCCCAGACCTGATCTCCAGCTAAGCTAAACCCTTTTCGAAACACTAAAGCCGAAATGAACCTTATGAACCCCATATGAACCCTATATGAACCCTAGATTAACCCCAACAACTCGATGTAAACCCTTTGTTGACCTTGTCTTGGGCAACCCGCGGGAAAATAAAGATGCCCAAAAACTGGGGCATCGGATCAACTTAACATCGTTCCCTGCATGGCCCTGGCATCTGCCACATGGTGCTATGTGGTCAGTTCTCTAAGTTATGGTCCCTTTTGGGGTCCCCTTGATAAGAGGGGCCGCCTTGTAGTACAGGCCCCAAAAGGGACCGTATTTCAGAGAACGACCCATGCGGACGCGGGCAGTTTGCTTTCTGTGGTAAAGACAACTCAGCAGGCCACTTCCAAGTCCTCCTGGGCAATGTTTCAATCCAAACATCTCGACGTGCTCATAACAGCTGCTTAGTGTAGACTAGATGCCCAGCGAACTGAGATTCCCACAAGTGGCGCACGCAGCGGTTCTCACAAGCAATCAGAATCAAGCTCTCTTACTCTCGAGACATCTGGTCTTTAACATGCTGCCTGCATGGCTACTTGAAGATTCAAAACTCTCGAAGTCTGCGGCCTCTCCGAGTGGCCCGGCTCCGCGCCGTTCCATCGCAGAACCTGGACTTGTAAGGGCTATTAAGTTATTAAGCATTAAGAGAAAGAGAAAAATCGATCGGGTCTCTGTGCATTGAAAGATGCCGTCCCTCTGAGACTGGCGCTCTCCCGATGTCATGAGCAGGAAGCTGTCAGCATCCTGGACCACCGGCATTGGAACATTCCCAACTGCAGACGAATAGAAACTCAACGACCTCTGCCAGCACGGCATCTCCGGTGGGCGTGGCCTAGCCGCGACTATGGCCAATGCAAGAGGGTGAAGTCCCGAGCTTTGCCCTGTAGACACTCTTCAAGAGGCACCGCATGAAAGCCTCGTCAGCGCTCACCTTCGTCATGCGCGAGAAGTTCGCACAGATGTTTCCAAGTTTCTTGTGCATAACACGGTATGCACATTGCTGACCGCGCCTCCATCCTCGCACAGCTGGGCCGGGCTAAAAGCTCGGCTACCAGGTTTCGAGGTGTCAAAGCGATCGGCCCTAAACCCCGTCGGGCCAAGAACGCTGCGGCACAGCCAATTTCACTTCAGGGAACAGCAGGGCGCGGGGAACGCTGCAAAAGCCAAGAAGCCGATGGGGCCGGTACTGCTCCGCTCGAGGATTTCCTGCGAGTGGTTCGCCTCCCAACGACACGCTGGCAAGTCAAGGTGTAACGGATCTCTGCGAGAGCAGAAGTTCCCGATGTAGCTCATCTTAGCCGGGGTCCGCGCAAGGAAAGGCGCCGCATTGGAGGGCTTCGCTTGCAAAAGACGCAGTGCAGACCTTTTGTTGGTGCGGCACGGCACAGCGAGGCATTGCAAGAGTGCAGATGGGCACGGCACGAGACATGAGAACGGGACCCGTAGCTCTTCCAGTCCCAGCCACGGTGCGGTCTGTTCAAGAGCGTCGCTTCCCTCGGGATTGGGAGCACACCGTCATTGAGGCACGTGTGTGAGACAGCGCGTTGGCGCCATGCTGGATGATGAGGAGAGGCAATCGATTTTGACTTTTCGCAGCCCGGCGCTCGTGCGCGTCTTTCGCCCCATGGGTGTGCCATCGGCCTCATTGACCGAAATCTACGTTGGCACACGAAGCAACGGCACTGTGCTGCCCCCCCCCCCCCCCTCCCCCCGCCGTGCCTCATTTCAAGTTCGCCGCGCTCTGCGCAGTCTGCACCTCACGAGGTCAGGTTGCAGGCCGGCTCCGCCTCTGCTTGGGACCACTTAAGTTCAGCGTCGCGCTCTCCAGCGATCCACAGGCGAGCCCCTCGCGTTGCCTTGAAGCGTAGTGGATTGCCTCGGGACACCAACCGGCACCCCTGATCATATATCATTTCAAACAAATATATATATATATATATATATATATATATACATATATATATATATATATACATATACATATATACATACATAAATACAAGCTTCTGTATACATATATACACACATACATTTCATGTGAGTCAAGTTGATAGAAATGCCCTCCCGGCCCCCCAAAAATCCTTAAGCAAAGCATTTGCCATCTCATGTGATCCCTTTTTGTGCTCATTGGCCCCAGACCTGCCGCCATCTGCCGCCCGACGGTCAGAGCTGTCGTTGCCTCCTGCATGAGGCGCAGCTGCACAGTTTTGCTTCACCAAAGGAGACACGTCTTACGGTGTGGCGGACCCAAAGCACGAGAAGATGTCGACCGACGGAAAGAGAAAGCATAAGATAAGTTTCAGAGGGAAGGAGGAAGCCAGAAACGTGCTGAAGGAGGGTGCTGTGGGTGGCCAGGCAGCCTTATGGGAATCGAGTCGATGAGTCTCTATGGCACCGGCCGCCTGAGCACAATACAAATCACGAGTTCAACAGCAAGCACGCGTGAGAGCTGCTTCCAAAAGCGTATCAGCCGCAGGCCAGAGTGCTCCAAGTACTCGGAGGACCAGGAAGCCCCATGTACCTCGTGTGGGGGCACTGCTCACACCGGCTATGTCGGCTACGTGGCATGAAGCTATACGCAAACGCACCACAAGCCGCCGGCAGCCTGTGTGGGTAGTGGGTAGGCAGAGGAGCTGCCGGTAGCCGCGGGCACCCACAGTGCTGCTACCGCGAGTAGAATGTGTCACCCATGGAGTCTTTGCCCAGTGACGTCAGGACGTGGTGGAGACAGCATGCTGTAGGTCACCTGATGCCTCAGAGTGCACGCGGAAAGCACCGTGCCATGCACCATGCGAGGTGAACGAGACCGGCAGCAAAATAGGCCCACGGGATGACTCTAGGGGCCCAAAAAAATCACACGAAACACTTAAGGATCCTAGTATTGGGGTATAAGGGCCCCTATGAGGGGGATTCTGGAACACCCCCTGTTTGTACAATCCTTATGTTCATGTGGTTTTTTAGGCCCCCTAAACCCTAAACCCTAAACCCTAAGCCCTAAACCCTAAACCCTAAACCCTAAACCCTAATTAAACCATAGAAGTTCGGCACGAGCCAAGAGGGCGCGGGCACGCATCTTTTTCTCCAGGGCTCTCATGCTCCAGGCCTTGCAGCCAGCGAGACAAGTCCTCGAAGCCGCCGCAGCGCGCCTGTTCGTAGGGGTTGGTTTAGGGTTTAGGGTTTAGGGTTCAGGGTTCAGGGTTTAGGGTTTAGGGTTTGAAGGTTCATGCGCATATGTCGGGTGATGCATATAAGGAAGACATGCCTGCGCCCCTAAACCCTGGCGTGTTCTCACAACCTCTCTCAACCCCTGGAGCCCGCCCAACCCTGCAAACCCCCCCAAAAAAACCCAAAAGCCCTTAACTCCCAAAGTAAATGGGACAACCAAACCCTCCAACCATGAAAGACCCCAAGCCGTGAATACCAAGAAAAACCGTGCTACACGTGAACTTGCTGGCCAAGGACATTCCGGCATCCCCTCTTTTTATTTACTCACCCCCGGCAACAAAGATACCCCATAATCCCTTAAAGGGTACAAAATAGGCTCATTCCCTACTAAGGGCCCGAACCCTATATACTATAATCCCTTAAAGGGTATATAGTAGGGCCCTAACCCTATACACCATAGGGCCCATTCCCCCCTAAACCCTAAACCCTAAACCCTAAGAACCAATGGGTCTTCTTCGACTCTTCTCTTCCGAGGCTGGGGCCATGGTGCTGGGCCGGTTCCCGTCCCTGTCGGGCCCCAGCTGCTCCAGGCCCAAGCCTCTTGCAGCTTTTTCTTTATTATGCATTTTTTGTTGCATTGTTATCATGTTTGCTTTTGGGGTTTTGGTGCGCGTTTTTCGGGTGTTGTTTCGTTTTTGTGGCTACCTGCCAAGCAGCGAACCACGGGTTTAGGATTTAGGGTGCACGTATTACTTATGGTATTGCGTTTCGTTTTGCATGATATTATGTGTACACATAATATATATATATATATATATTTCTGGTTTATTTGTTCATATTTATATTTACATTCTCTATTTATAGTTTTTTCAATTTGCTTTTTGTATATTTGTATGTGTATACCTACTTTTATTGACGAAACATGGTGGGTTCTTAGGGCTTAGATTCGGAAGCCTCTTGAAAGTCTTGCAATTTGATACGTGTTGTCGGGTTCAGGTCTTGCGGCTTCCAGTGATCCTGCCTCCTCCATCATCCATGTCCTGCACGGAGGACGGACACTCTCCAATTCAGCCACCTATCTCTGGAATCTCAATGCAGTGTAACAGCAGGCCCTGGCACCCCTCAGTGCATCAACCCAGTTTGCTAGCAGCACGCACAGTTGAATAATTTCGTTTTGGTTCTGCGGACGAATTACTAACCCTAAATCCTAAACCTGAAACCCTAAACCCTGAAATCCTGCACCCTGAAACCCTAAACCCTGAAACCCTGAACCCTGAAACCCTGAAACCCTGAAACCCTGAAACCCTGAAACCCTAAAACCCTGAACCCTGAACCGGGGCGCCTGGCGCAGCAGCCAGGTGCAGCAGTCCCAGCGGCCCTTGACCGCTGCCTTGTGGAGGGCCGAGTGGCCGTTGAGGTTCAGCACCTTGAGGTCCAGGCCTGGCTTGCAAGAAGGCTTTTAAGGGCTCTTAAGGGCCTTTTTAGGGCTTTTAAGGGTTGTTAGTTTTTGACCTTGAGGTCCAAGCCTGGCTTGCAAGAAGGCATAGGGCTTTTAAGGGCTTTTGGGTTTGGTTGGGTTGACTTAATTTTGGGTTTTTAGGGTACCTTGAGGTCCAAGCCTGGCTCAAGAAGGCTTGGGGCTTTTAAGGGCTTTGTGGATTTTTGGGGTTCTCTCTCTCTCTCTCTATCTGCACGCATGCCCCCCCCCGAGAGAGAAGGCCGCCCCGAAGGGCGCGCATCGTCCATTGGTCCGTTTGTTTGGGGTTCTCTCTCTCTCTCTCTCTCTCTCTCTGCCGTGCCATCCTCGAGGGTCTTGCGTAGCGGTTGATTTGGGGTTTTTAGGGTTGTTTGATGGTTTCAGGATTTTCAGTTTTAAGGGTTTAGTTTTTCATCGCTCCTAGGGCTTAGGGCTTAGTGCGAGGGAGTTATTGGCTTGGGTTTACTGTTTAGGGTTCCAACGCTCATTGGAGCCATCAAGGCTCTGAAACTAGGGTTGCTAGAGGCGTCAAGTTGGGGGTGGAGGCTTTCTCTCTTTTCTTTCGGAACTGGGTTCCCTTTGAGTGAGTCCTGTTCTATGAAGGATTCTTCTGGCAAAAACACTGTACAATGTCGATAGTTTAACATGTAAGATGGCAGTAGACATACTATGTACATTCTCTGATGTGTACACATATGTCGATTTGTATTTGTGTATGTGTATGATGTATATATCTGTGTATAAACAACATATATATATGTATATGTATATGTATATGTATATATGTATATGTATGCAAAGTCGCTGCGGGCTGAAACGTGGGTGCCTTCGTGCTGTAGCCAACGGCACATCTTCACGGAGCCGGCCAGGGCAGCCCACTGCGACGCGTTGCAGCCATACCTAGGGTTTTCCGATGTTATTCGTGATCAACTGGCTGAGGCAAAGTGAGGTAATGTGCGAAATGCAGCCAAAGTTCTTGTTTTTGGCATGCAGATTGGCACGGGCCTGAGGCCGACAGACGACTTGGATATTGCAGTTCCCGAAGCATCTGCCAGCGACTCGTCGATCGGGGCCTCGTGGACCAACCAAGAGCAAACATCCTGCCGGCGCTTCAAAAAACTTGACCCATTAGCCCATTCTAAGACCCAACAGCACATCTTGACCACGCAACCACGACCACGACACGCGACGGCACTTCCAAAAACCAACACGCGACGGCACTTCCAACAACCAAGCAACCATGTCGCGTACACTTCCAAGAGCCATGCAACCACCATGATAGGTCAACTTCCAAGAGCCGGCCCACCGCAACGGCTGCATTACTTTGGGGGTTTGTGTGTTGTGTCGGCGGGTTTGGGGCATCGAGGCTTGAGCCCTGTCGTGCTGCATTGCTCTGGGTTTTGGGTGTTATGTCGACTTGTTTGGGACATCGAGGCTTGACCCCCTTGGTGCTGCGTTGCTCTGGGTTTTGGGTGTTATGTCAACTGGTTTGGGACGGCTTAACCCCTTTGGTGCTGCGTTGTTTTGGGGGGTTCGGTCCGGTGTTGTGTGGAAGGGTTTGGGACATCGAGTCTTGACCCCTTTGGTGCTGCATTGCTTCGCAGGTTTGGATGTCGCGTCGGCGGTTTTTAGACATCGAGGCTTGACCCCTTTGGTGCTGCATTGCTTTGCGGGTTTGGGTGTTGTGTCGACGGGTTTGGGACATTGAGGCTTGACCCCTTTGGTGCTGTATTGCTCTGGGGGTTTGGGTGTTGTGTCGACAAGTTTGGAACATCGGTGCTTGACCCCCTTGCTGCTGCATCGCTTTGCGGGTTTGGGTGTTGTATCGACAGGTTTGGGACATCGAGGTTTGACCCCTTTGGTGCTGCATTGCTTCGCGGGTTTGGGTGTGGTGTCGAAGGGCTTTGGACATCGAGGCTTGACCTCTTTGGTGCTGCATTGCTCTGGGGGTTTGGGCGTTGTGAAGGCTGGTTTGGGACATCGAGGCTTGACCCCTTTGGTGCTGCATTGCTTTGGGTGTTGGGTGTTATGTCGACTGGTTTGGGACACTGCGTTGCTCTGGGGGTTTGGGCGTTGTGAAGACTGGTTTGGGACATCGAGGCTTGACCCTCTTTGGTGCTGCATTGCTCTGGGTTTTGGGTGTTATGTCGGCTGGTTTGGGACATCGAGGCTTGACCCCTTTGGTGCTGCATTGCTTTGGGTTTGGGGTGTTGTGTCTGGTTTGGGACAGCAAAGCTTGACCCCTTTGGTGCTGCATTGCTTTGGGTTTTGGGTGTTGTGTCGACTGGTTTGGGACATCGAGGCTTGACCCCGTTAGTACTGCATTGCTTTGGGTTTTGGGTGTTCTCTCGACTGGTTTGGGACATCGAGGCTTGACCCCTTTGGTGCTGCATTGCTCTGGGGGTTTGGGCGTTATGTCGACTGGTTTGGGACATCGAGGCTTGACCCCTTTGGTGCTGCATTGCTTTGGGTTTGGGGTGTTGTGTCTGGTTTGGGACAGCAAAGCTTGACCCCTTTGGTGCTGCATTGCTTGCGGGTTTGGGCGTTATGTGGCTTGATGTTGTTGAGCAACGGATTGTCGCTTGTTTCACGGTTGCGCACATGCATGGGACAGTATGTGCTGCTGGGAAATGTCCGTCATTCATATTATACCATTTCCGGTTTTTGCGGTCCTTCATGTCCCGTCAGTTCCGGAAATTTCCGTCTTTCATATTCCACCATTTCCGATTTTTCCGTCTTTTACGTTCCCTCATTTCCCGAAAGTTTCCATCATTCATATTCCACCATTTCCGGATTTTGCCGTCCTTCACATCCCATCATGTCCGAAAGTTTCCGTCATTCATATTCCATCATTTCCGGAATTTTCCGTCTTCCTCCCGTTTTGGCCGGCCGCAAAGAGTTTGATCCAGGCCTCTTTTCTTTAGAGACTGAAACCCAACAGTATGTGCTGTTGGGAACAAAAAACCCATGGTGCTCGTGACTCCTCATGACCCTGCCAGACCGCCCAATGCAGCCTGACAGCAAAAGGGAAATTCTTAGCAGTCGTGCTTGTGAAAACTCTTGTGAAAGGCATGCAGAGGGCCCCACGGCACTGTGCCATCCAATGTGGGGTCGTCAGGACGAAGTCCACATACCTGGTCGACGGAGCTACAAAGTGCCCTGCAAAACCTGCCCAAGGCTGCAACAAAGGTTTCTGCCCTTTAGCGTTGCATCTCGGTTCGCACATTCAACGGCTTGAACAGAAAAGAATCGATACCGATAGCAGCTGGAATGACTGGAACAGCTTTCGGCGCGACCTTGCCTCGACGAGCCACCGGCACACGCCTCTACAACCCGCGCACAATGCTAAGGCCCCTGAGGGTGTGCTGAATGGAGGGGAGAGGGCTTGTGTACAGGGAGCGGCTTATTCCATTCCTATGTTAAAGAGTTCCATGAATCATGGTTGAGGCGCATTGGGATGTGGAGGTCGCAGGCCCTCGGGATTTTCAAGGTTTGTGCATCGACAAGTCGCAGAGATTCTTAGACACAGGGGATCGTAGGGTTTGCGGCTGAAGGCTTCCGTGCCCATCACTGCGGGTTTGGGGCATGATTGGGGGCTCTTGATGGCTCTTGCATCCTCAGCATGAAAGGGGCGGTCAGATCGGAATGCACATGTTGTCTACATGGGCACATGCCGTGGTGTGTGGCGCAAGGACTCTGTGGCCCTGGCTCAGGCGGCCATTTCGTGCGGCCTCAAAAACAAGCGGATTATGATTTCGAATTATATGAGCATCCTTACAGAAAATATTGCGATTCTTAGAATGACTATAACCCTAAACCCGAAACCCTAAACCCCAAACCCTAAACCCTCGCTGTGCTTATTTGCTGGAGCCGTCCGTTGAACTGGGGCTCCCACCCAATGGAGTGCTGTGCGGTGGTCCTTCTGCCGGGACATGGGGTCCAAGCCCTGCAAACGCCCGTTGCGACCATGACATGCTGGGGCTTGCTCTTAATTGCATGATCTATACATGCAGTGGTTTAGGGTTTAGGGTTTAGGGTTTAAGACATGACTGCAGCATGTCTCGCGTCTTGCCGCCTTGCCTGCTTCACCAGGAGCTGGCACGTCTCCAAGTGGCCCCCACCTGCCACGGCGCGCCATGGCAAAAACCCACAATAACTCGCCGCGTTGCGCCTGCGGCCCAGAGGAGCGCATTCGAGCCATGCGGGTCCCGCGTTTGTAAGTCCCAGCCAGCGCGGAGCAACGCCGCCAGAGCCTCCGAGTTCCCGGCTGACGCGGCGCCTCAGAAGCCCCAGAGTGCACCGACCTCCTAGCCAACTTGGGCTCCTACATCTCAGGCCCACACGCAAGCCGGGGTCCAGGGGGCCTCTCACACCAGCCCCAGAGAACCCCACAGCAGCAGGAGAAGGGCAGATCTGCTGGCGGCCTGCCCCTTTGGCGCCCGTCTTGGGCACCGCCTTTGGCGTTGGCGATGGTGCCCTCGGCACCAGCTGTAGGCGGCTCCAATGGACCACGTCTAAGGCGTCCGTCACGGCCTCTGCGAGAGTTCCCCTATAGACCCTAAACCCTAAACCTTGAACCCTGCTGCCACGGGCATTTTAAGTCCTAAGCCCTATAAACCCTAAACAGAGTGCTAGTTCATCATAACTCGTCGGCAAGCAGTGGTGGAAAGAGCCTTGCTGTGCTTCTGGCGCTGGTGGTCCTGTCCAAAGCCAGCCAAGTTCTTGTCTAGCATTCTCTGTCGTCGTTCTTTGATTGACGTCATGTGCATCCATGCATCCCATTCGACTCTCCCATAATATTGCTAGCAAGGCCTGCAGGCCGCGTTCCCCTGCGAAGAAGTGACCGCAGTCGGGGCAAAGCAGCTGTCCTCGCATTCTCTCGCACTGCCCTTCGTGCACCCAATGTGCCTCAGTGCACTTAAACTAGCTTTGCACTTAGCAGTCCTTTCCGCTGCTGCCCAGCCATCTGCTCCTGTCAACGAAGTCACCCTGGACTCGGCGTGCTTGCGCTCTCTCGATCTCTCTCGCAGACTCCTTGGTCAAGAAGACGATCTCCCCCAAGGCAGTGACGCGTGCCTAAGAAGACGTGTGCTTTGCACTTTTGCACTCCAACCAACTTCGTATGCACTCCACAACCTCCACATCCCTCCTTCTCAAAGGCCCCGCGCATGAGCAAGGAGAAGCGAGGCTGTTTCTGGCAGATTCTCCAGCAAAGCTTCCGCCTTGGAGCTGAGAACCGAGGACATACGGTCAGCAATCTCTTAGGTGAACGACGTCACTGCAGACTGCAGGAAGGCGCCATGTGCCCCATATACATTCCGTGTTCTCTTTTTGCAGGAGTTTGAAGAAACAACAAACATATGAGTTTCACATTCATCCGAAAATTGCCAGCGAACAGCTCGTAGCAGCCTTCTCGTGAATCGAAGAACACCTGCCAGTCCCTACGCACAGATCGCAGAGATCTGTGGGCTAGCCATAGCGTGACATACGCCGAGGAGGCCATAGGAGGCCTTGTCATGTCGTTCATTCTAGCGCGAGACATGCACATCTGAGGAATAGACAGGGCACACCGGGCATGACAAACGCGGATGCGCCACAAAGGAGGCCATGTTATGTTGATCTGAAAACAAAGGGTGTGACATACTCTGGCATACACAGGACGTGCCATGCCGGAGGATGCCGCATCATGATCCAAAAAAAGACGCAACCGACACGTCGAAGGAATACACTGGGTGTCACATACATGTCATGTTGCTCTGAAGAACATCAAGGGTGCCAAAGTTCATTTCCCACTGCTGCGCGATCGCTAGTGTCTGCAGGTCGTATTTCTCGTTTGGGTGTCCGCACGGGCACGCTTTCTTTTCTTGGCTGTGCGTTCCCTTTTGAGGTGTGTCACAGTATGTCTGTTGTTTGTGGCTCGGCACATCGCACCACATGACCGTAGGGCTAACAACAACTCAGCAGGCTCAGGCCCGTTTTGTTTTGTGCAATGTTCCTTGGGTCTGCAAGGCACGTTTCGGCTCTCCAAGAATTCCAAACAGCAGGACCGCACACCATGCGGCGATCTATGGCGAGCCGGCACAGCAGTCTTCCAGCAACGCAAGACGTCCACCAATTTACGATCCCATCCTGCATTATGAAGATAGGCTCCGCGCCAGCGCAGGCGAATCCTCAAAGGTCCACCTCTTGGGCAGCCCGCCTCTTATAGCACGAAGAGATGGAAGATGGTTCAAAGATGATGGGAACGAGAGAATGTTCTAGTGTAGGCCATCCCCCCCCTCCCCCCCCCGCCATAGATGGATATGCCGTAAAACTTCTCCTTGAGGCTCAATTGCCCCAAAAGGGGACCCTTAACTCGAACCGCCCCCTATATCATGGCCAAAACCTAAACCCTAAACCCTAAACCCTATAAACCTAAACCCTAAACCCCAAGGCCACCCTGCCGGCCTAGGGCGGGGCATGGGATCTCGTAGCTCACGGGCCCCACGGCTCCCCGACGCAACCTCCACTCGGGAACAGTTCGGGTTTAGGGTTTTTTGGGTATTGGGTTTAGGGTTTAGGGTTTAGGGTTTTTTTAGAGGTTTATAGGGTTTGGGGTGTTTTGGGTAGATTGAGTGATCATATAGGGTTATTGTGTCGTACTCAATATAGTTATATAGCACTTGATTAGAATGTGCTTGGGGTATAGATTATTCTACAACGCGTTCCCGTATGCTATACATACAGTGTAACCATTAAACCCTTTTGCAGCGGGCTTGCGAACCCTAAACCCCAAAAAACCCAAAACCCCGAAAATCTACAAAAAAGGAGGTGAACTTACTTAGGTCTTGAGTTATTTTGGGTAAGAATGGTTCACTTCTGGGGTTTAAGGGGTGTTCAGACTACCCCCCACAAGGTTTACTTGAACCCTATAAACCCTAAACCCTAAACCCTATACCCTAAACCCTAAACCCTAAACCCTGAACCCTAAACCCTAAACCCTAAACCCTAAACCCACCCGGCACCCAAGGAGTGAAGGACCCGCTACTCTGTGCTCGCTCCTGTGGAAGGCCGTCCGGGCTGCGCGGCAGCAGAAGCCGGCTTCGGGAGCGGAGCGGACGCCTTATAGGGCTTTTAGGATTTGTAGGGCTTTAGGGGTTTTTAGGATTTTTTTTGCGGTTTAGGGTTTTAGGGTTTTAGGGGTTTAGGGTGTTAGATGGCTTGATGGTTTTAGGGCTCTAGGGTTTTTAAGGTTTAGGGCTTATAGGGCCATTTAGCAGGACAATGCAGGCTTGGCTCCTTCTCCGTTCTCCAGCACCACCTCGGCCTCAATGCCACGGCAGGCCAAGAAAATGCAGCATGGCAGAATCACACGCATGACGAGCGTTTGCTTAAGAACCCACCCACCCCCACCCACCCCCCCCAAAAAAAAGAGAGAGACTCTTCCCTATAAGAGCAAAAAGGTGATCATGTTGTTCTTCTGCTTTTTTGGGGGGCTCTTAAGCAACTAGTCGATGACTGGTGCATCCTGTGCCTGCTCGAGAGGAAGGACCGCCCGGCATGCGGACAGCAGCAGCTGATCCAGCTTGTGGCGCACGTCACTGGCCGCTGCTTCGGCGACATGGCTGCATGGGTCCATTGGCCGACGTCTGCGTTTCTACGCCCCTAAACCCTAAACCCTGAACAGGCTGAAGTCGATGGATCGGGGTCTTATCCTGAGCAGCCTTGAAATTGCTAGCATGTAGTGTCCAGAACGTGCGCGCATGAGGGAGGGTGCTGCGAACAGAAAGCCAAAAAAACGGCTCGCCAGGGGCTCTGAAGGTGGGTTTTCCCCGTAAGTTGGAGTCCCACTTATTTGAGGGGATTCATTTGTAGTACAGCTGTGGAATTAGGTACCCCGAAACCCTGTTTAGTATGGTTTTTGGGGTACCGAACTCCATAAACTAGTATGGTCTTTGGGCACCTACATCCATAAATTAGTATGGTTTTCGTGGGGGGTACCCAAATTCCATACGTTAGTATGGTTTTTTGAGCACCTCATTCCATAAACTACCATGGTTTTTGGGGCAGACTTATAATTGCAGAATGCACCCCAACTTCGCACAAGAGAAACCAGGGCTCCGACGGAAAGCTCTGTGAAACATCGGTGCACGTTCTTCAGGTGGCCTCCCAAGTGGGGCTGCGGCCCGCGTCTGGAAAAAAGAGAGGTGCTCTCAAGCAGATCCAAGCCCATTTATGGTTTAGGGTTTAGGTTTGAGAGGTTAGGGTGTAGGTTTGAGAGGTTTAGGGTTTAGGGTTTAGGGCTTTAGGGTTTAGGCCCACTTGAGCATGGTAAATTCTACGAAGAACCATGGGTCACCTACTTCACGACCAGCTTTTGGACGGAGCGAGCAATGACACGATCACCTTCACCCTTGCCGAGCTGTGTCTCAGCTGTTTGAGTTCGCTGCCCATGGTGCTTTCGTGCAAACCTGGCTTACACGTGTCACTTTTCAATGCGCAGGAGGATGTTCTATAACTTGGCAGCCCAGCAACAATGTTACAATAAGGGTAACTGTTTTTTGGCTTGGTTTCTTTACAAGGGAACCTTGAACGAAACAAAAGGGCACAAGGGCCCCCCAATCTGGCATATTCTGCTTTCTCTTGTCAAAGATGGCCCAAGCCCAGAATTCGATTTTTTCAGCATGTCCACCTGATTGCAACTTTAAGAATGAACGTGGTGAACTCAGGGAGGGCTGGCTTCATCTCAATAACGCACTGAGCAGCATGTGGTAATGTGCTGTCTCGTTCTGGCATCTTTCGTCTCGAACCCGAATCAACCCAAAATCCGAAGCCTCAGCCCTACACCCCAACTCAGTTGGATGACATGTACACCAAAAGAACTTCTCGTGTGCGCAGCCCAGGCCCTGACGCCCTGACCCCTGGCAGGGTGCCGCGGCTTTTCGGCGGGAAGACCCTGGGATCCTGAAAAAGAGTACAAGTTCAGCATATGATGTAATTAATTTAGTTAATCTAATTAATCTTAACTTAATACAATTTTTGATGTATAATCTACAATATATAAATAATGCTATGTATATACATATGTATACAAAGGTCAGACCACATAATCTAAATAAAGGTGCAGCTACCCAAAAAGGCGAACACAACAGGCGATCAGCTTCGAAGCTGACAGTAGGCAAACAGCTCCCCTGCCTGGACAGCCATTCGATCCGACAGCCGGCGCAGCCATTTGAACAACCCGGCGCCCACACAACGGGGAAAATAATCAACTTTAAAAAGGGTTTCTATGGTTCAGGTTTCCTTCAGAGGAATTATGTTTAATCTAGGATATATATGACTTGACCCCAATTTAGGGTCCCTTTGGCCATCAACTGCCTTGTGCAGGTCGCCTGCATGTCTCTGGCCCAAAGGCTATGCAATTGGAGGGCACCTGGTTTCTAGCTCACAGAAACGGCTGAAGGGCCGAGCAAACAGCAAAGGATGACGCGCAGCTTTTGATTTCACCGTTCGGGTCCCCCGTGGCCCACATCTGAGCCCCACTGCTGGCTCGAAAGCCACCTGGAGTGGACCCGCTTCTGCTCCTCCGGATGCTTGGCAGGCGGGCACCTCCGAACGAGGGTTTAGGGTTTAGGGTTTAGGGTTTAGGGTTTAGGGTTTAGGGTTTAGGGGGCCCAAGACCTATAGGATCCCTCAACGCGGGAAGTCGCGGCAAGGAACAACAACAAAGCACAGTCTGGCGCGCGCCTCTGCCGCGCCAGGCTGCGTGCGAGGCTCCGCGGGCGTGGCGCGGAGGCGGGCCTCGTCGCCGAGAATTTTAGGGCCCTTGCTTGGAGGCTCATTGTAGCTCATTAAGCAATTCTAAGTACAGTTTATAGTTGTTTTCTGGTTCTTTAAGTGATAAGAACACCTACTACAGTTACATAGTTGATTAATACTAACCATGAACCTCCAAGTGTGCTCTCCTACACCGCCCGCTTCGCCCGTGGCCCAGGCCCGGAGTCCGGCTCCCAGTTGAGCCAGCCCAGGTCACGGGGTGACAGGGACAGCTGCATTCCTTGGTACCCTAGTAACCATATCATAATAAGGGGGCACCCCTTTTTTTGGTTGGGTTAATTCATAAGGGTACCTTGAACAGAAAGAAAGGGGGAAAAGGGTACCACTGGGCTACCAAGATTCCCGAACTTCCCAAGAGCCCGGAAGGCCAACATGGCCATCGAGCCGAAACTGGAATGAAGGAATTGGGATTGGGAGCCCATCTGCCCGCAAACATGGCGATGAGCTGCGTGCCTCGTTAAAAGCAAGAAAGCACGCCAACGTGCTGAGAGC
This sequence comes from Symbiodinium natans, assembly GCA_905221605.1. Lineage (NCBI taxonomy): Eukaryota > Dinophyceae > Suessiales > Symbiodiniaceae > Symbiodinium > Symbiodinium natans. The sequence continues at coordinate 67,609 of CAJNDS010002170.1, read as the reverse complement.
TGCTGTGCCCTTGTGCGACAGAGATTTTCTGCCTGGCGACGACATATACTTCATGTGGGAGCTTCGTTTGAAAGCGAAGGAGAACCAAAGCATTACGTTACGTGCCGGAGCTAAGAAGCAACATGGATAGCGCAGTCAAAACGTGATGCACACAGCATCACAGTCCTAACCAGACAAGCCCCAGTCGCAATGAAAACCAAGTGCAGCAGGCGTTTCATGGATACAGTATACTTGTAGTTCGGCTTCTGCTTTTGTATGTATGTTGCACCCTGGTGCCCATTTAGTTCGCTCTAGAAAGACGGCGCAACTTTTTTTATCCTTTTTTGTCTGGGCTTGGTCACCTACTTTGAAGGTCCGTCGGGGATGTCCTCGGAGGGCGATGGGGCCGGCTTCGGTTCGATGGGCCTCTCACCCGTAAAGGTCCATCCGTAGAAGCCGTCGTCGTAGTTGGCGGCCGCACGGCCCATGAGGCGCGCCAGGAGCCAGGCGATGGTGCTCCGCCATCCCGTGCCGCAGAGCATGATCAGGCGCACCCCGTCTCTCACACCAAAGCTCTCGCGCCACTTCACGGCCAGCTTGCTGGGATCTACCTATAGGATGGCGCCCTCTTAGAACCCTCGGAAAAATATTCATGAATATGATTCTCTTAAACATTCTTAAGCCCTATAAGGAAAATACGAGATGTTCCAAGATGTCCCAAAACCCTACCGAGCTACGAGGCGCCCATCCTCTTCCACCAGCTGGTCCCAGTTCTCGATCCAGGTGGACTTGGGCACGTGCCCAGCCACGGCGAAGAAGGTGTAGACATCGGTGATGGTTCCGTTGAACTCTCCTTCTCCTTTACTCCCCTTAGAACCTTAATAACAAATAATTGGTTTTTTAATATCCTCTTGGGTTTTTTTATATAAACAAAAATAAGAAATAATTCCCAGGGGGGATGTAGTCTCTGCGTATGTCCAGCACCTGGGCGCTCTCCGGGCTGCGCTGCACTTCCTCCACCTCCAGAGCTTGTGCAAGGCAGATGCAGATAAAAAACAGCAGCTCTACGGGTCAGTTTGCGCAGGCGCCTTACAAGATGCATTGGGATTCCCAGGCCTCTGCCGTGGTGGCCACGAACTCGAGCCGCGGCGCCCAGCGTGGCGGCTCCCCGCCTACCTGGGGCGCGGGCCGCCGGAGCCCGATGCGCTCCATTCCATCCTTGATGGGCTTGCCTGCGGCCCTCCAGGCCTCGGGGGAGCCCAGAGAGCCCCAAGAACGAAGCAGAAAGGGTTCTACTACATGTTTCTGCTTTACTTTGGGTCTTCGCCCCTTTCCCCTGCCTGCAGGCCCCCGTTGAGCAGCCTAACATCTGGCACGCCCGCCACGAGAAGGCCCCAGAGCACACGGCAGGCGATCATGGCATGGTAGTCCCCGGTTCCGTAGACCACGACGAGCCGTTCCCCTGAGATTCCAAGGGCAGCGATCGCCTTCCTTAAGCCACATATATATATATAGATATATATATATATACAGGATATAGCATATATATATATATATATATATAGCATGTATATATATATATATGAAGGCACGCGCAAAGTTAAAGGCTGGTTGTTCCAAGCCGAAGCTAGACTTCGAACGTCTCTGGCTCTTTCTTGAAAAAAAAAACGCCCAGATTCTGCAGCTCCGGCAGAGGCAGAAGGTTGCCGTGCTCCTTAAGGACGACATGAGCCCTAAACGGGTCTATGGTTCATATACTTTTAATAGGGATTGTATAGTGGTCTAGGGTATATGACCCCCCAATTTTAGGGTTTGTTTGGTCCCCAAGGCTCTGGCCGCTCGTAGTGCGGGTAGTATCGGCTCTCATCGCAGCCAGCTTCCAGATAGGAGGGGTGAATCGCAACGTCGGCATCGGGCAGAGAGCCTGCACCCTCCTTGGAAGATGAACCCTGAAAACTGGGGTCATGTATACTACTATAACTACAATTCCAAAAGATTGTGGTAAATGAACGCCAAAAAACTAATTCCTGTTGTTCAGGTATATGAACCCCAAAACCCCCCCTTAATTTCATTTTCATTTGGTGCCCAAGGTTCGTCAAGTCTTACCTCTAGTAGAAAGGCGGGGCCGAGTGCCTCCAGCTGCTCCGTCTCCACCAGGAGATGTGCTGCTCCCGCCTCCATGTCAAAGCTGAGCCGCGCAAGGCGCGAGGCGCGGGAGGCTCACTGGAAGTGTGGAAGGCAAGCTGTAAAACTTCTGAGGACACCCACCCTCCAATCTAGTCTGGAGTAGACAGGGGGCGGGGCCCTCCTTCCCCTCCCTCCATCCCCTATCGAGGGGCTTGAGGGTTGGGTGGCCTTTTCAACAAGGGGCTCTCTTGTTGTGGGACAACTGCCGACCTACCATCTTTTCCACAACGAAAGAAAAATCCTTTGGGCCTGCAGGCCTGCGAGCTGGGAACTAGGTTGAAGAGGGGGTGAGGGGGGGAAAACAGCAAAATCACACAGCGTTCGGGGTTGGGCATGAAGGGTGTTACGGCAGGCTCAGCGGCGGGGGGTCGCGAGGAGTTTGCGGGCTGGGTTTGTGTTTTGAGCCCAGTAATTTGGGGTTCGGGTCAAAGGGTCTTTCGGGAATGTTTAACATGCCAAGCGAGCGCACCTTTCCATTTCCCGAGACCCTTCTGCGAGAACCGCGGTGTCCGGTATTCAGCTTATATATTCTTATACGATTATGCTGCTATATCATCGTTATATTGTCATAGTAAGATATTAAGATTTCTTCATAATTCTTATACTAGTGTAGTAGTGCATTAGTCTTCTTATCTTCTATATTCGTCTATGAGTATATCAGTAGCTATCTTCTATATTCGCATATGAGTATATCAGTAGATTAGTAAATTAATAGATTAGTAAACTAGTATATTAAAGTGAAGAAGGCATGCGGCGAAGGTCAAGGTCAAACAACAACCAGACCTTGACTCACCAGGGGCCTGCTCCTGGGAAACTACCAGCCGCAGGCCAAATGCTTGATGTCAATGAGGCGCTGCAGGCATGCACGCAGGAGAGGGTTTAGGGTTTAGGGTTTAGGGTTTAGGGTTTAGGGTTCAGGGTTCAGGGTTCAGGGTTTAGGGCTGACCGTCCGGAGTTGAAGCCACATGGAACTCTCATCTGCAGGGCTTGCTTGGCTTTTCCATTGCCAAGGTCTAGAAACATGCCGTTTGCCTTGCAAGCCCGGGCTACTGGCTGGTTCTTAGTCGGGAATGAGGGAATGAGGTATATTTAGGGTACCTCATTCCCTCATTCCCTACTAAGAACCACGGGGGCTAGGGCAGATCGCTACAAGCATGTCCCAAGTATGCGCAGCCTTGTCGCAAGCAGAACAAGGACCATGCAACCGATGGTTGACCCCCTGTTTCTGAAAAGCACAGTGTGCACTTGGGCCTCCCCCTGCCCGCCCTTCAGTTTGGGCTTGAAGCAAGAATCGCGCTGACTTGTTATTTCTGGATGAGCACATCAACATCGGTCAAGGTTGCTAAATTTGGCGAAGTCCCCTGCCTAACAAGTTCGGCTCGCACATGTTCTGTGCTTTTCTCACCACAAAGAAAGTCGTGACCTCCGATTTGCTCCAACCAATCAAGGGTACTTGCCTGAGCTCAGTCGAGAAACGCTCTAAACCGAGCCTGAGGTTTCAAGACTTCGTTGGACTGAATGTTGGCAAGTCAAAGTGAAGTACGTTCCGCCAGGTCAGATCACCTACTGACACGCCGAAAACTTAAGTTTCGTAGCTCCTGCCGGCCACTACAAGGCATTGCTTCATCGCGTGACAACGCAATTCCTGTTCGGTCGCTGGTTTCAGGGCCCTCACTTAACCTGCCGCCAAAATGATATGCGTCATTTCGGACCTAGTTTTCAGAGTGTAGGGGCGAGGTCTATGCGTTCTTGCGGTAATGAAGCATCATGACAAGCTTGTAGGTTCCTTGTCGGACCCTCTTTTCACGAGGCCAGACCGTTCCGCGCACTTTTTATCCATCTGGCATAGCGGATCTGACGCATCTGGCGTCGAGAGAGGGCACGGTAGATATTGGTGGGTGCTCTCATATTCGGGCTGCTTGCCTGAACGTTGGGCAGATGCTTGTCAACAGCAGCTGCGGTCCGATTGTGTTCAACATGGCCTGGCCAACCTTCGGCAAGCAGCAAAGTGAACTGGGTTGTATACTTCAGTCTGTGTATATATATATAACATGAAAGATGACAACAAGTTTATACATATATATATATACATGTACATATAACATTGCTTGTTTATAGTCTTTTTACCGATGTGTCTATATACACCCGCATTGCTGCAACTTAGCTTTCTCAAAAACCCAGTGAAAGTCTCTGGTGCATTAACTCACTACAGGTGTGGAGCTCAGCAACTTCGACCTTTTGGTGTACCCAAGTGCAGTTTACGAGAAAAATGGCTTTGGGTCATTTGCCGCCTTAGGGTTTAGGGTTTAGGGTTGGGGTTTAGGGTTTTTTCAGGACTCGCAATATAGAGACTCGAATAGTCCCTTCTTGTTGGCAGCAATCCCCTCTCCCCTCTGATATGGCCCTCTCTATCAAGTCATGCTTGCCGGGCTGTTCTAGCTCGAGTGACTGTTTGGGGTCCTATAAGGTCAAGTTGTCCGGGTTGGGCTCAACTGGTTCATCGAGTTTGCGGTTCGTGTCTAAAACTCAGAAAGGGAGTAAGTACTGAGTGCTCATTGGCGGACAAGTGGCGGGTGGGGTACAAGTGATTACGCGTTGAAGCCACACGGCAAAGTTCAATTTGGAGCCTCATGAACTGCTGGGGGTTTAATTTAGGTTACCGTTTGCTTTCAGGTTTTAGGATCATTTTTGCCGCCCGTTGGTTGTAGGGGTAAGCACCAGTACATCTACAAAGAGCACTGGAGCTTCTATCCGGATGTTGCACCGACGAACTACCGACGACATGCGACTTTACAACATACAGAGCATGGAGCTTGAAGCTCATGCAATCCCCCGACATCAAGCCTACGTGCCAGTTGCTGAGCTCCAACAATGATGCTACCAAAGCAGCGGGGCCATAATGCTGCGGCAGATGGGTGAAACACCAGCGGTTCATTTGCCAAGCAGGTGGTGAACAGCCATGCCTTCGGAGCGCACCAAGGTTTGCGTCAACTTCACTGCTTGCTTCTCTGCGAGCCGCAAGAGAAGGGGATGTTGAGAGCTTTCTTGATGCTCCTTTTCTTGGCTGCTCTCAGAACTGCCCATTTAAGAAGCCTCTTTGAGCCAGTGTCCTACAATCTCCCGCTCATTGTGGTGTACTGCTAGTTCTGGGTCTTTCTTGGGGCAGCCTTCAGGGGGGTTTGGGGTTTAGATTTTAGGGTTCAGCATCTCTGGTCCAAGCATTCACTAAGCGTGTTTGGCATCACCCCTCCCTCCCAGAATCCCTTTTCATCTGCTATATATATATATATATCTGTATATATCTCTCTCTCTTCTCTTTTACTTAACCTATTTGTTTATCACCAACCAATTTTTCTCATTCGGCTCGCAACACAGCCATCTACCACCAACCCATCCCGAAAAGGCTTCAAAAAGCACCCAAAAAACTCAGGATGTGCCTGCTCCTGCAATGAAAATTCATGTTGTTTAGTACTGAAATCGACGGTTTCGGGGTCCTTCCCTTTACCCCAAAGCACCACCACAGCCCCAGATAGCTTTCAAAAGCCCCAGAAAGCTGCAAAAAGCCCCCCCCCCCCCCCGCAATGAAACATGCTGTTTTATAGTACTGAAATCGACGGCAAAAAACTTCAAAAAAACATACAAACAAAGGGGTGGAACCCAGAATTTGTTTGGTCCCGCATGAAAAATGCTGTTTCTTAGTACTGAAATCGACGGTTTCGGGTCTCTCCCTTTTACCACAAAGCACACCACAGCTACGGATAGCTTTCAAAAGCCCGAAAAGGCTTCAAAAAGCGTCCAGAAAGGGGGCAACCCAGGATTTGCCTGGTCCCGCTAGGAAAAATGCTGTTTTTTAGTACTGAAATCGACCCTGTCTGGTTTACCCCAAAGCACCACCACAGCCCCAAATAGCTTGAAAAAGCCCCAAAGGCTTCTAAAACCCCCCAAAAGTGTGGAACCCGGCATTTGCCTGCTCCCGGAATGAAAAATGCTGTCTTTAATACCTCGGGACAATGTCTTGGGGCGTCCCGGGCCGGGACAGCTGTCCCGGAGGGGTCCGGGGTGGTCGCCCCGGGACACCCCAGGACCTGTCCCGGGGGACTCCGGAACAACGCGTCCCGGGGGGCTCCCGGGACTAAATCCTAAATCCTAAATCCTAAACCCTAAACCCTAAATCCTAAATCCTACATCCTAAACCCTAAATCCTAAATCCTAAATCCTAAATCCTAAACGACCAAACCGGGAGCACGGCCCCATTAAAGTTTAAATATACATAGGTAGAGAGGGTTTAGGGTTTAGGGCCTAGGGTTTGGGTATGGTCGGACTCCCAGGAAGGAACTCGGGGAAGCCGCAACACAGACATGTCCATGTGAACCGGATCATGTGGGGGTTTACGATAATCGGGGACCCCTAAAATAGACCCCCCCCAAATAGTAGGATCCCCTTAGAAGCACCCCCGTAAAGGTACCCCTAATTTCGAAAACCCCCTCATGTTGCAACTGAGATGGCGACTTTGCCGCTTTATTTGCTGCATCACGTTGACCTTGCAGGGCTCTTGCCATTGGGCAAAAGGCTAGCACAGAACACCCGCCACGGGATCTGCGAATAGAGCGCTTTCCGCTTCAGCCATGTGTTATTGCAATATGCACAGGAACCCTTCTGACAATCAGCATGCCGAGCAGTGTCAAGGATTGCAGACAGCTTCATCGAAGCGTATGCCGAAATCACGGTACCTACATAAACATGGCATGTGCTTGGCCGCTGAGTGAGGGCAACTCTCTCCCTCTCCCTCTGCACTGGACTTGGGGTCTGTCTTTGCGTACCGCAGTGCTCCACCTCAGCCAGGCTCTTAGGGTTTAGGGTTTGGGGTTTAGGGTTTAGGGTTGCAGATCGTGGTCCACAAGCCATATGCAAGCTGCTGCGGCCCACGTGCAGGCATGACGAGGGAATGCATATTCCATTCCGATGCCCTGCAAAAGCCTCAAACCCTAAACCCTAAGCCCTAAACTCTCTCGGGGACATGCCTGCTCCGCGAAGACGACACAAGCGATGAAGCTAGATTGGCCTGGCCCCCATGTTCGTAGAGATCCTACGACTTGAAAACATACACCTAAACCCTAAACCCTAAACCCTCAACCCTCAACTCCTGGTCCCCTCAACATGGGCCTTCAGTTCGAGAACCCTTACATACCCCTGCTTTCAAAACCCTCTGTAATTTTAGGGTACTTACCATGGTCCCCTCAACATAGGCCTACTCATTGGGAAAAAGTGATGTGTTGTTTTTTCAAGCACCTATGGCATCCGGGCTTGGGGAGAGTCGGCCGGGCATGTCCTCCCTGTGCTTTTTGGGGGCCTTCTCCGACATGTCCAGGTCAGGGCAGTGCGACAAAGTCCGGACGAGGGGCCGCTGAATCTGTCGCAGACAGCGGGATGCAAGGAGGGCTTGGGGTTTAGGGTTTAGGGTTTGGGGTTTAGGGTTTAGGGTTTGGGGTTTGGGGGGTTTGGGGGGTTTGGGGGGTTTGGGGGGTTTGGGGGGTTTGGGGGGTTTGGGGTTTGGGGTTTAGGGAGCCCCAGTCAGGGCTTTGGCTCTCACTCGCGTGCCCAATCAGGGTTGAGGCTTCATGGGTGGCAAGTGGCGTCTTTGTAGGGCCCTGGTTACACATGAATGAGCCACCGAGTCTTGGGCTTGCCTGAGCCTATGAACTGGACAAGCCCGAAACCCTCAACCCAGTGACGCTTCAGTCACGAAGAGAGCAAGAGAGGCAACAAAGAGCGAGAGAGCGAGCGAGGGAGAGAGAGAGGGAGAGAAACCCTGTAAATCCTGAGAGGAGATCTTCGCTGCCTCGTTTGCGCGGAGCTCCAAGCCATCCTGGAACTCTTCGTGCAGCGCCTGGCGCTCGGAAGCGCTGGGCTCTGTGAACGGTCACGGCGGATGGAGTGCTGGTAATATGACATACAAGCTAAACGACTCACATCATGTATGCTCTAAGATCTTGCGTATTTTGTTTCTTTTTGTATCTCCCTCCAATACTGTTAATTATAGTGATATCATGAATGAGTTTACATATATATATATATATGTGCATATAGATGTACATCATCTTTTGTAATACATGCTTGACATACCGAAACTGACTGTCACCACCACCTCCGCACCCCTGTTGCAGCAACGACCTAAGACCTAAGAAGTACATGCAGCTGATGAGGACGACAATGGCAGTGGGGACGGTGAAGGGCAACGGTGATGATGGAGGTGCCGGCGACGGCGCCGATGCTGAGTCCGAGATTTATAGCACCGTGTGCTCCCTGCACACTACCTTGGCCGGCCCTTGTTGCGACAAACGCACATGCCCATGCTCTGACAAACTGCGAATGCCAAGTCTGAATGGGAGCCGGATTCCGTGCGGGCACAGGTGTCGGCAACACAAAACGCCAAACCCTTGAATGAAGGACCCGGAAGAGCTGCCAAGTCTGCCTTGATCTTCTCAAGAATGCCGAACCTCGACTCTTCATTGTGCATGTTTCGGCCAACATCTTATGCCCACGCAAGTCAGGATCGGAGCTTGGCTTACAAGAACTCGAAACCCCGAGTCAGCCGCCGAGCAATTGACAAAACTGGGCTCCCCACTGCTGTGGGTACCAGGCCTCGCACAAGGAAAGGGACTTAAGTTAACTTAAGGGCACCGAGACTGCAATTGAGCCATGCTGGGCATAGCGGGTGGGGGGGGGGGGGGGGGGGGGGGGGGGGGCGGGGGACGATAACACATCTTCTCGTGCACTTGAGAGTGCTTCGTCCCTAACGCCTGCAATGGGGCGAAGCTGAGAGGCAGGAGGATAACTGAGGATCACACATCTTCGGGTGCACTTGAGAAAGTTATGTCCCTAGAAGCCCGACTTTTGCTTCTCTTGTCCCTAACCCCTAACCCCTAAACCCTAAACCCTAAACCCCAAACCCCACCCCCTGGGTGCCAGGCATCCAGCGCTGCTTTGCAGGTCGGGTTCCTCAGAGTGCAACACAGGATCAGCTCACGCAACCCAGCAAGTTACTAATCGGATGTGCTTATGGCCTTGACCTTCGCGTAGAAATGCTATAAACATCTCTCTCTCTCTCTCGTGATATGCTTTCCCTGGCGGTAGATAGGAGCATTTCTTCTTCAGCAAACAACAGCCAACACCCGATTTCATCTTGGCCACGGGCTCCATTTGGTACTCCAGGATATCGAACCAACCGCAGTCGCGAACGCACCTTTGCTGTGTCTCGAGTTCCCAGCCAAGCTGCCTTAAACCCTATAAGCCCTAACCCTAAACCCTATAAGCCCTATAAACCCTATAAGCCCTAAACCTTATAAGCCCTAAACCCTTAACTTAACCTCACACTTCCTCCTCTCATCTTCCTGAGGCTCCTGTGGGGTGGACATGGGCCAATGCTGTAACTCAGGGCCCCGGCCAAATCGGATTGAGAGGCAAGGCGTAGTTGTCTTTCTCTACCTGAACACGAATAACCCCCACTTACAAGCCCCTTAAGGGCCCTAATATGGTTATATAAGTACAGTTATAAGTTATAAGTACAGTCACAATTGGTTAGTAAGTAGCATGAACCTCCAGGTAGTACGTAGTGGAGGGTCAAGCCCGGTACAGCACGGCCCGGCTCGCAACTTGCGAAACGCAGAGGTCGGCAGTCGCACAGTTGAGATTCATTCACACACACAGGGTTTAGGGTTTAGGGTTTAGGGTTTAGGGTTTAGGGTTTAGGGTTTAGGGTTTAGGGTTTAGGGGCGCGGAAAGCCTACGATTTGACAGGAGCGTGCACAAGGGAAGCAAGGAAAGGCAAAGGAGTGATGCTGAGAGGCAAAGGAGTGCCCGGTTTAGGGTTTAGGGTTTAGGGTTTAGGGTTTAGGGTTTAGGGTTTAGGGTTTAGGGTTTAGGGTTTAGGGTTTAGGCTCCGGGCACGCTCCATGAGGAAATCGCGGAGGTCGTCCTTCCAAGATGTCGCGGGCAGCTCCAGGGTCTCATTGGGGGAGATTCATCAATGAGCCCCCCCCCCTCCCCCACCCCGCACACATAAATTGATAGATTAAAAAAGTAAATAAATAATAATAATAATAACAATACTGAAAACGAGCAAAAATAAGAACAATCTAAGAGAGAGAAAAAAGCCAAAGCTTACAAGAGCGAACCTCATCCATGTAGGCCCAAGGCCTGGGCTGGGGTTCTTACAAATGGACTTCGCTGCAGATGCCTTTCAACGCGCACCGGGGTTCGTAGCAAGTTTGTTACGGCCTTACTTCTGTCGGCTGGTTTTCTTGGCAGATCCATATACGGTAGAGTCAGGCACTGAGACACCACCTGAACTTCCGACGGCGGATTGCAAGAGAAAGGCGCAGAGACTGCCACGAGCCCGCGACTTGTCATCAAAGCCTTCCCACACCTCAGCACAGTTTGTTTGGGTGAGGACTCAAGGCTCAAGATCTTTCCCTCTTTGCTCTCATCCCAACCCGCTTAAGGTTACCTTGGCTGTGGCAAAACAATCTTGTCCTTCTCGTTATGACGTCGTACTTTGCATCCCTTCGAGCTATGAAGCCAATGCAAACGCCCTTCTGCTGCTCTGCAGCTGAGGGCCAGGCGACAAGGTAGTTGGTGTCCAACTCCTGCCAGAAACTACGCATGCTCGTTGCGTCATCGTCTCTGAAGAATACTGGGAATCAGGGCCCCTTACACACAAGGCTGCTCCGCGATCTCGCGTGTGAAGCAGCTGCCGATCCCGATATCGGTTCTTGAGACATCCTGCAAGTCTCCCATGCTGAAGCCTGGCATTCCTTCGATCTCAGGATCTTTACAGTTGAGGGTTTTGGGGGGGTTTGGGCCACCCCGGAAAGCAGCCAAATGGAACCACCAGGCCTGGGGAAAGTAGAAGTTGAAACACTCGGCGCCGTGGCGAATGGCTCCCGACTCCCTCGTGGTGTGGATCACCGCCTGCGAAGCTGCGAAGCTTCGGCTCTCTTGGCTTGGACAGGTCATCCGAAGAGAAACAGACCCCAAACCCTAAACCCTAAACCCTAAACCCTATGCGGAGCTGCAATTGGTATTGTAGAAAGGAGTTAGTGTTGGAAGTTGGAAGGGTTAATGAACCCGGTAATCGTATTTGGCTCAAGATGGGCGTGAACAGAAAGCCACAAGTTCAAAAAGAAGTGCCTGGGTTCTTAGGGTTTGGTAAGGGTGTGGGTTCCTTCCCCCTTTCCTTCCCCCCTGGGTTGCTCTTATCCGTGTTCTTGGTTGTTTCTTGGTTCGATCTGGGAAATATAAGTTCAGGGCGATTAGGGGAGTTGATTTCCTTCCTTGGTTGTCCCCCCGTAGGTTATGAGCCCAAATTAGGTTCCCTGCGGTTAAGTGTTCTTTCAAGGTTTTGGGATCAAGAAGCAATGCCTTCTCCGAAGCGATGGCTCCAACTTGCCTCGGATGGTGGACAAGATGGTGGAGCTGGAAATGGTGCAGCTGAGTCTCTGGGTGAAAGAGCGGTGTTGGAAGAGGTGATTCCCGACGCTGAAGAACATCTGGAAGAGGCCTTGGTTGCAGAAAGCCCCAATGTGGGTATGAATCCCAATAGGGATACGGTTAGCAATGCTGAAGCTGAAGGACGTGCTGTTTCTGTACCGCCAAAGCCTGGTGAAAAAAGGAATTGGGATGCGACTGGTGGCATAGATCGTGAAATGGAGGTGACTGTTTTACGAGTGTTACACAAACACGGGTACCAGCCGTCGTCTTCGACTTCGGGTCGAATGGTAGACCAAGAGTCTCAGACCGATCTGATTGGAGAAGTGCTACAAGCGACCAGGAGGCCGTTGAACAAGATCAAAAAGGGTCCATCTTCGAGTTCCCAAGGTGGTGGAAGCGGTCACAAACAGAAGGGTGCGGACGGCTTTGAAGCTGCACCTGCTGCTGAATACGCCATGGGGGAGGAGGAGATCCTACAGATGGAGGCTGAACGGTTGCGACAGCTGTCAGAAGAAGAGGACGAGATGCGACAGGTTTCTGAAAGGGACGGTTTTCGGAAAGACGAGCATCTGATCCAAGCGTGTGATGGCACAATGTGGGAATTGCACCTCCATGAAGATGGGAGACAATATTATTACTGCCTGGATACGCACGAAACCAAGTGGACATTGCCGGTGGTAGGTGAAAAGGTGAAGAGTGACGAGGTGGTTGGGTCTCCTTTGGGCAATGAGCTGGAAATGGAGGCGGCACTGGATTCTTCATCCTCTACTCCGAAGACTGAGTCTACGAGGGCATTCCAGGGTAGTGTAAATAGTTTAGGTGAAAAAGATTTTTCCTCTACTATCAGGGATAGCGGTCCTAGGGCTGATGGTGACGCCCCGACCTCGGGTTCTCCTGATGAGGAAGGGATTCCTGGGAACCAAGCCAACATCGCTGGAGCTCAACACCTGGATCGGGAAGAAACAGAAGCGCTTTCTGAGGGTGGGGCAGCGATGGAATTGGTGGATCCAGAAGAGAAAATGCCCAATGAGGTGATCGGAACTGTGTCGGCTGCAGAAGAGCGAGTGGTGGATGTGGTACCTGTTGTTCAGGAAGGTGGTCCTGGAGATTCGGAGGATGGAGAGAATAAGTTGTGTGTTACGACTGAGGAGGTCTCTTCGTTTGGTGCCAAGAATTCTGCCATTCAAAGGGAAAAAGAAGCTTCTGGAATAGCTGGAGACACGGATGATCTGAAAAACGAGGCCTGGAGCGCCAATGATGCGCGGGTTGATGCGCCAGATATTACCTGGAGTGCGAAGGAAGCACGGGTTGAGGTGCATGTGGTGGTACGTTCCACGGGCGACTGCAACAATGGGGCGCAGGTCTCCGCAGCAGCTGATGATGGAGGTTCACAGGTGGACGCACTGGTGCAACCTGAAGTTAGCAGCGAGGAACGAAATGACAAGGGCTACACCGGAGCCAATGAGGCAGCTGTGGTCAATGATGGTGGAAATTTTCCTTTGGAGGCCATGGAACCAAAGGAGCCTGCGGTGGAAGAAAGCGTGCCTGCCGTGGATGATCGACTCAATTGCCCTGCAGTGGAAGAAGATTTGCCTGCTGCAGAAGGTGAGACAAAGGACTCCAATGATGGGTCCACTCCCATGAAGGGAGAAGCGTTGCCGTCTGGAAGTTCACCGGAAGTCGACACCGAGCGAACTACAGCAGATGAGGCAAAGCCGTTGGCGGAGAAAAAGGGAGGTCCTGAAATCCAGGAGCACAAAAAAGATGAGCTTGTGGGACTCGTGGAGCAGGACGAGCAGTGTGACCCAAAGGTGAAGACAAAGGATGCGCCAGGAGCCGATGATACAGAGATGGTTTCTGAAGAGCGTGTAAAGAAAGTGCCCCGAGCGGGAGCCTTGGAGTCACCTGGGCCACATTGCTATCAAGAGGGAGATGAGATCATGGGTCTAGTGCGCTGCATCAATGGGTATGGAGCCTTTTTGGACCATGGGGATATGAATGTATTGATTCCTGCAGAAGGGAACAATGCATATCAGTTCAAGTTTGGTGATACTGTCAATGGAACAGTGAAACGAGTGGAAGATGATGGTACCATAATCTTGGACACCTTTCTGGTTTTGGAAGAGGACGTGGAGGACTCTTCTTCGACGCTGCGGAAGTGGAAACCCAGCGGCTGGAGTACGTGGTGGACGGATTCATGGTATGCTGGTCAATGGTACCAAGATTCCAACGGTCAATGGGACTGGAAACAGGAGGAAGAGCAATCCGATGAAGAGCTTGTGGTACAGGAGTTGTCTTCTGAAGAACGAAAAGAAAGGCAACTTTATGGAGAAAAGATCTACAAAGCTCTTCTGGAGAATGGAAATGAAGAGGAAGCCTATGTTGGCAAAATTACTGGGATGCTGTTAGGTCGGCCGATGGAAGATTTACAGGAGTGTGTTGCGGATCAGGCATTCCTCAATGCGGAAGCTCGGCGCGCGTATGGCATCTTGCAAAATGATGGTTGGAAGCCTGATGGTACAGAAAGCACAGGCTTGGGGAAGTTAACCACTTTTTCCCGAAAACAGTACCACAACGCGCTTTTCGAACTGGCATGCAGAAAAAGGAGATTTTCTCGACCAGTTGTGGGTGAAGCGGTGGCAACGGTGCTGAATCAAGGGGAAGATGAGTTTTGGAACGCGCTTTGGTTGGACACCAAGCTATTTTTGCAGGAGCTTGATGGTGCAGTGCAATCCATGAGCAAAAGGGAGAACAAGCCAATGGAAGCCTACATGGATCCTGACCAGTACAAAAAGGCTTACATGACACCAAAGACGGTGTTGTCACCTGGTTACAGCAAGCTGTGCAGGTTCTTCAATAAGGGAAGGTGTCGCAATGGCGATGGGTGTCCCTATGAGCATCGTCGGTACGGTGAAGGTTGGCCAGAAGGGGGGTCAACTGATCCAAAGAATAGCCAAGAAGCTGATGATGAGGACGGGAACATCGGTGACCCTCCCACAGAGGAAGGTACAGTGGATGAGGCACAGCAGGAGCGGGAGGATTTAGCCTTCCGGGCCAAGTACAATTTTGGCAAAGGTGCATCAAAGGGTGAGCCTACGTCGGGTGAGCCAAAAGGTCGGCTGTGTCTGTATTACAATCAAGGTGGTTGTAAATATGGGACTGCATGCAGGTACCTTCACAACGATGATGTAGCATTGGAAGGGACTTGGGAGCCCGGCAAAGCTTGGGACAATGCTTCCAGGAAGTCACTAAGGGACGCAGGGTTCCACCATTGCTGTTTCGATTATTACCTCAGAGGACGTTGCCGGAAAGGGTTAAATTTCTGCAAGTACTCCCATGACGAGATGTCAGAGGAGCGGCTGTCGCTCCTGAAACACTTGGTACAGGTGGCCAATCAGGTCCGGTTTGAAAAAGAGAGAGGATGGGAGCTTACGGATAGAAGCACTTTTCAGCCACCTGCGAGTGGGGGAGCTGAATCTTCCTCATCCTCGGCACCAAAAGCGCTGCAAATGACCAATGTGTCACAAAAAGATGGTGAAAAAGGTATTCTGGATGAAGTAGAAGCTGATGAGCAAAAGAATTCGGTGGCTGCATCCACTAGTACTCAGCTTCACAATCCGGAGGAGCCGATTGAAAATTGGATGGCTCGCAACGCACACCTGTGGGTGTATACCCCTCATGTAAGTGAGGTGATGATTACGCTTGGTGTGACCAATGTGTCGGACTTGCAAGAGTTCATCTTTGTGGAAGATTTGGTTGACAAAGGGATCAACAAAGTGACCGCATGCAAAATTCTGCAATTGGTGGGTGAGGTCCGATATCGACCGGGAGGACCGGAAAAGGCAGTTCCTTCTGATGCATCTGTACGGGTACAACAATCTTCTGGGAACAAAGGGACTGGAAGAGCGGCGGTGCGAACCCTCACTCAGGTGCGTGAAGCTGAAGACTCCGGTGCAAAAACTATGCCGAGAGGTTCCTATCGGGAGCTTTTTGATAAGGTCAGGTACCGTGATGGTTGGACGCTTGCGCAGAGGTCTCCGTTGTGCGTACAGAAGCTGCGGTTGGTGGGAGTTGGAATGCCGCCGGTGAATCCACCAACGAAAAAGTATCGGTCAAGATCAAACCCTGTAAGAAGGGGAAGGCCCTTGCTGGACAAAAAACAGGTGCGACAGGTGCCACGATCTCGGTCACAACGACGAGTGCAACTGGCGGAAGTGGTGGAAAAACCGAAGCCACTGGAGCCGGTGAAACCTCGTGGTGGTTTGTCGTATCCATTCAGCAGAGCGTGGGCAGATGTGGTGGATGATGATGACCAGGCGGAGGCTTTGGTCTCGTATGCCGCTTCCTCAAGCGATTCAAGCGAGGAGGAGACCAATGCGGTACAACGCCTGAAGGAACTCTTTTTGCAAGAAAGGGATTCGTGGAGAACTGCGAGTCGTGGCAATGTTCCACAAAGTGGTTCTTCAGGCTCCAATGATGGGCCGAAAAAATCGGTTCACCTTGGCGAAGGGCGCGACAAAGCGTCGCGGGGGGAGACCCGCCAAGAAGTGACTTCACAAGTTTTTTCGCTACCACAACCTTCTCGTCGAGCTGAACGGTCTCAAAAAAGAACAAGGGATGGTTCAGTTATGGTTGGTTCGCTGGCGGTGGGCTCCACGGATGAGGTTTTACCTGGGCAAGGTGCTGCTGGACAGGTGAATGTCTCTGAAAGCGCTCAAGTTCTTCCTGGGCATGAAGTGGCTGGACAGGAGACGGCGCCGGAAGGAGCAGTACAGATTTCTGGCGAGGAGACCGACCAAAAAGAAGGAGAAGGCGGGAGCAATGATCTCCGTGGTAATGATGCGAAGATGTTGGATGGTGGTCCGGTGAGGAGTGACCTTCAGCAATTGCTGGTGAAAGGCCTTCTGACTCGAATTTATTGGAAGGTTGCAGTTGGCAAGTTGCCAATGGGGCAAAGAGATTGCCAAAAAGGGTCCAATAAGATGGATCGAAATTTGGTTATTAGCATGTCATCCGAGGGTGCAAGCGAACAGGATGAGAACCTGGCACTGGA
Organism: Symbiodinium natans; assembly: GCA_905221605.1. Classification (NCBI taxonomy): domain Eukaryota; class Dinophyceae; order Suessiales; family Symbiodiniaceae; genus Symbiodinium; species Symbiodinium natans. The sequence continues at coordinate 50,901 of CAJNDS010002170.1, read as the reverse complement.
GGACGATGCTGATCAGTCAATGGGAGACGGTGCAATGGTTATGGTGTATGATCCAGGAACGCTGATCCAGTCGCCAACAACTGATTGGGTTATGCGTCGCGGTCTGACCGATCGTACCGTCTGGCCAGCAATGGCGCACCTGGCACAGAGGATATGTGCTGAAATGGTTCAAGTGGATGAAATGAATGCCCAGCTAGGGACTGGAACACTCCTTTTTCAAAGGAGAGATCAAGGATATTATACTGACCTGCATCATTCGTTCCATGACAACCCGTGCTTGCCGGCGGTGGGGAATTACCCTCTTTCGGTGATGGGTGCCTTGTTGTCTCCTGGTCTGGAAGGGGAATTCAAGAATACGGACAAGTTTGGTACTGCTATGGAGGCAATTGCCTATGATTGGAGCCGCAGTCCAGGCATGGAAGTTCATATTGAACTTATGGCGAGGGTAGCCAAAATGGTTCACCCATTCCTGAATCTGGGAGCACAAGGGTCGGTGATGGTTTCAGAATTTCTCTGGCAGCGCGGGAGGGCTCGGTTGATGGAGTTTCTTCAAGCGGCGACTTGTGCGGACCAATTGGAGGCTCTCTGGAGAAGGATGGACGACGATGCGGATGAGGAGGTGGATCCTTCGACAGCGATGCTGGAAGTTCTTGGACTAGAGGATGCGGTGCTTGATCAAGGGAACAATGAATCCCTTATTCCCATTGAAGATGCTGGAGGTGAGACAAGCGGTGACACTGGAGGGAAGGGCAAAGCGCCAGAAGTTTCTCCGGAAGAGGAGAAATCCAGTGGGTCATCCAGACTGGCGGACACAAGGATTTTCTTGTGGTCAGTGTACTCCCGCGTGGCTTCGAATTTCTCTATGCAGGACCGCACTACTGGTAAGATCTTTGACAGCACCAAAGGATATCCTGGTGAAGGACCAAACAATGATGACAATCCTTCCTCTAAGGGGAACTTTCCCTGGATTTCAGAAGACTACCTCGACGAAGTGGTGTCAAAAAAGATGGAAAGGTCTTCAGAGATGGATGGGTTTGTTCCGGGAAGTGAGGGATCATTGGAAAAGGTAGAGGTGGAGAATGTCACTGCCTCTAAAATTCTTATGGCTCTTTGGAAGAAGGGACATAGAGTTGGGTTTAGAAGGTTGCGTCGTTTGAATGCATCTGGATGCAAGGTTGGAGCAATGAAACGTCCAATCAAAAGGGTGCAGAAGATTGGCGCTAGGAAGGCCTTCATGAAGATGTTCAATGTTTTTGGATCGTCTCAGCATGGCTCAGGAGTTGGCGGAAAACCGATCATGAGGGTGGTAGGACCAAGGCCAGGTTTTCCAGCTGTACTCCAAGCACCAAATACTGATAGCACGTCGGGTGAAGGGAGCAGTCCCCAGGTACATGGCAATGTCCATGTAGAGCACAATCGCCCTATGGACCGGTATGAGGCAGAGCGCTTGGAGAAGAGGAAGAAGGGTTTCTGCTATTGGTTTGGCAAAGGGAAAGATCGCTGCAAATTTGGTGACGACTGCAAATTCATCCATTCCGAAGATGATGTGGTGCTACATTCATATTGGTGCAAATACTATGTGGCAGGGAGAGAATGTTTCGCTGGAAAGGATTGTGGGTTCTCGCATGATGCAACTGGTGTGAGGTGCGTCCAGTTTGCTCGGTCTGGGAAGTGTCGATTTGGTGACAGGTGTGTCTTCGAGCATGGTGTTCCGTTGGAAAAACAGAGGCCAAGGTCTCCAAGGACGCCCCCAAGGGATGGTCCAAGGAGAAAGTCTGGTGCAAATGGTGGAGAAAAGGAGATCCCTCCTGAACAGTTCGATGATGATGAGGAGGATTTTATGGTTTATGACGAAGAGACCAAGATGACGGAACTGTTGATGGAGGCGATTTCATTTCTCTCCGGTGGCAAGCCAGATTTGGCTCGAGCAGAGGCGGACCCATTGTTCAAACTCCTGAAGTTCACTGGAGATGCTGACCAAATGGATCAAGTATGGGTTTCGTGGACCACTGAAATGTTGTCAGTGCTGGAACTTCTCGAAGTAGTGAAGTCGTACGATGTTTCGCTCGCGGAGGTGGAAGAATGGGTCAATGACCTGAGGATATGGTATGAGCGAGCCAATTTGGGAGAAGAAAAGGATCCCAAAAAAGGGAAAAAGAGGTCCCTAGAAGGGGAGTCCAGCAAAGATATTCCTGCCGAAAAAGAAGTGGTTGAGACTTCGGAGACGGAGGTTGCCGTTGAGGAGGAGAAGAAAAAGGTAAAAAAGAAGAGGAAAGCTGCAGCTATCGAAGATCCTTACACTCTCATGGTTCCAAAGCCGAAGAAGATGCCGACGATCATTGAGAAGGGTGGATCAACATCCAATGTGGTGGCTTCTGCAGTGGAAAAATCCTCGAAGACGCGCACAAAGTCAAATGTCGGTGGAAAGACAAAGAAGAAGGAGAAAAGTCAGAGTCCCAAAAAAGAAGAGGTGGTAATGGTGCAAGATCCTGAGGAAAAGGATCGTCCATCCGATGCGGAGGCACCAGGGTCTGCCAATGCGAATGAAGAGCTGGGTCAATCTTGCCAGGCGATTGAGGACGCAAAGAGAGAAGGATTGGTATCCTCAATTCAAAGGGGCATACAGGATCCTATTCTTACGATTTCGGACCTGGAGTATATTCTGCTGCAACTTCACCTCAAGATTGCCAACAATCGGAAAAAGAAGTGATTGGATGGTATGGATGAAGGGATGGTTTTTCTCTTTCTGGAGACCGGTGCGCTGGAACAGCCAATGTGCTGACAATGTGGTGGTTACTATTAAGGGTATGGAAATCCCTGATAGTAGGAGTCAGTAGCTTTTCGCGTAGCGAAGACCACGGTTTGTGGTGAAGAAGGCCAAGGAGTCTTCAGTGATGAGAGGATCAAGGTGAAAAAAGATTCTCTATGGGTAGTAGGTTAGCCAATGTGCTATAATTCCGTCCTGGAAGACGTTAAACCACAATTTGCATTTCAAGCAGCTGGCTGCTGCCGTAATGGCAGTTTTTGGCCAAAAGATCTGCATCTCCAATGTGTCCTAGGAAATCCTAGGACAGGGGGAGTGCGGAGCTGCAATTGGTATTGTAGAAAGGAGTTAGTGTTGGAAGTTGGAAGGGTTAATGAACCCGGTAATCGTATTTGGCTCAAGATGGGCTTGAACAGAAAGCCACAAGTTCAAAAAGAAGTGCCTGGGTTCTTAGGGTTTGGTAAGGGTGTGGATTCCTTCCCCCTTTCCTTCCCCCCTGGGTTGCTCTTATCCGTGTTCTTGGTTGTTTCTTGGTTCGATCTGGGAAATATAAGTTCAGGGCGATTAGGGGAGTTGATTTCCTTCCTTGGTTGTCCCCCCGTACCCTAAACCCTAAACCCTAAACCCTAAACCCTAAACCCTAAACCCTAAACCCTAAACCCTAAACCCTAAACCCTAAATCCGCAACAGGGCGGCGATGGCTCCGACATACCCGAAGGAGCGGGGAGGTGTATTGTGTGGTCATGAGTCATGAGTATGCCATTTTTGGCGATTTTTTAGTGATTTCCAAGTCCTCTGAAATCCTCTGAAATCCTTTGGTACCTCGATCAAGCGATAGGAGGTCGCATCCTTGGCGCAGGCTCACTGGGATGTTGAGGGTTCCCTCTCTGAGGTACAATAGGCAAAGGGTTGTGCGGCTCAAAGGCGGGAGGTTGACTTAGGGGTTTAGGTTTTAGGGTTTAGGGGTTTAGGGGTTTAGGGTTTAGGGTTTAGGATTACTGCTTACTGGTTCGCTACCTCCCACCTAGCAGTCGATGCCCAGGCGACCGGTGAACAGAAGTCCACTCCCCAGGGGTAACCCCCAACCCTAAACCGCCCCTAACCCCTGAGGGTTTAGGGTTTAGGGTTTAGGGTTTAGGGTTTAGGGTTTAGGGTTTAGGGTTTAGGGTTTAGGGTTTAGGGTTTAGGAACCCAAAACACTGTTGGCCTACCAGGCTGGGCTTCCCCGAGTACCGGCAAAATCGGCTACCAGGCTGGTGCACGCGGAACATTTTGCAGCCGTATCCATCGGGCCCTTCGAAGGTCAAGTCGCGAATGCCTGAGCCATGTGGTGGACTTCGTTGAATTTGGGTATGGGGCTGTGTTTTGTTTGACGGGCTTAGGGGTTTTAGGGTTTAGGGTGGACCACGAAGCCTTGGTTCCGGGTGTCTGCGGTGCTGAGGCCAGAGGGGTGTCAGGCAGAATTTAGCATGCGCATGAGCAGAATGCGAAGGGACGCCGCCCACCTGCTGCCGAACCTGGAAAACTCTCCAGATTGTGCCATGGAGACTTTGAACCCTAAACCGTAAAGCCGAATTTCTTTCCAAGAGTGCCTCGGCAGAGCGCATGGCCCGCTGTGGCCTTGGCGCCACCCATCCAGTGCCTCAAAGCGCCAAAAGAGAAAGGGGGGGCCCTAAACCCTAAACCCTAAACCCTAAACCCTAAACCCTAAACCCTAAACCCTAAACCCTAAACCCTAAACCCTAAACCGGATGGGCAGACCTAGGGTTTAGGCTTTTTCCCCTTCTGCACAGCTGTGGCCGCATCGCGGGGTGCGAAGTTTCTGGAATTTCAGGTGTCTGAACGTGGTGTCTTGAAATGACAGAGCAGACAAGAGCCTGCCTCACCAACTCGTCTGCATCTCGGAAGGTGTCGTCCACCACTACAAGCAACCCTCTAATTTTTTGTTGCCAGGGTTTAGGGCCCGAAGCCCTAAACGCTAAACCTTCTAGGGTTTCGGGCTTCGGAGGGGAAAGCCACGGCAGCTTTTGCTTGAAGGTGTCTGTGAGCGTTCTCGGGGATCTCAGTATATCTTAAGTCTTAGTTGTAGGATTCGTCGGATTCGTAAGGGTGCAGAGTTTAGGGTTTACGGATGCAGTCATCCTACCCTACTTATGACTTGAACAGTTATCCTACGGATGACTTTAGGGGATCCGCATGTGATGAACTTTCTTGTTTCTTAATCCGAGCACCTGTTTAATTAAACCCCCCATGTTTAAAGAATTTTTTTTCCCCCGAAGCCCGCCGGAAGACTACTTTCCATTAGGGTGGATGTCGGCTGGAGATAACCCCCCCACATTCAAAGAAATCTTTTTTTTTGGGGGGGGGGGTTCGCAAAATCTCGAGTCAATACTTTTGTTATTCAGTTTTAATAGAGATTCTATACAGTCCTATTGTTTTCAATACATTCTTATTGTTTTTTAATAGAGAAACCATACGGGGCCATGGTCCAACTATTGCGGAACCCTGCCTTCATTATTGTGGGGGGGGCCCCCCCCCCCCCCCCCAATTAAACAAGAGCTCGGATTACGAAGAAGCATGACGGGGACTTTACAGAGAACGTTTTCGGTTGGGAACTCAAGTAGGAAAATGCTATATCCGATGCTCCCACATCAGCCCCACTGCCAGTTTCAGTGTGAAGCGGTGTTGCCATGGTTCACCCACCGCCCATGCCAACTGCTAGGCGCTGATTGTCTTCACGAAGCGGTTGAGAACTCAATGTAGGATGAGGCTATATCCGACTAGCCCACATGAGCCCCACTGCCAGTTTCAGTGTGACAGCGACCGTCCCTGCCCAAAGCCAAGCACTGACTGTCTTCACGGAAAGTCCAGCTGCATGATCTCGGTGGTCTCATCGGTGATGTGGGCCTCGCCACCTGTTCTCGCTCTTGCGCATGGGCCCTCCGATTATAGCAAGAGTTGTGTTTTTGGCGCTTAGGGTTTCGGGTCTGGGGTTTAAAGGGTGCAGGGCTTAGCCCTAAACCCTGAGGCGCTTAGGGTTTCATGGACCAAGAGCCCCCTGCACTCTACGCCTCGCTCGGCCCCGCGATTGTACTTCTTCCCGCTGGCCATGATGACCTGCCGAATATTGGGCTGCAATGCTTGGCAGAGTCCTGACAACTGCAAGCTGATCAGTACGCAACAAACCTGCTATTGTCCATCTTTTGGGAAAACTAAAATGCAAATGTATTCATCTAATGCTCAATTATTATTATGATTATTATTATTATTATGACTATTATTGTTATTTTTATTATTATTATGATTATATTATTATTATCTATCTTTGTAGGATACCTTGGAGAATTTCCATGGCAGCCTTGGATGTGAAATGCTCGGTGTCCCCGTAGTAGAGATCGTTGAGGCAAATCTGCTCGTTGCCTTTTGGTGGCAGGGTTTAGGGTTTAGGGTTTAGGGTTTAGGGTTTAGGGTTTAGGGTTTAGGGTTTGGCTTCCTCTTAACTTGCACAGGTTCGCCAAGGCACTGGTGCAGCGGATGACCGGCGTTCCAATCCGGGCCTGCGTGTCTTGGGACATTGCTCAGGCCAGGCCAGACAAGGCACATGATCGTGAGGCTCGGCTCCAAAACGAGGGAGTGAGGTACCCTGAATAATCCCTTAAAGGGTAGATGTAGGCCCTGTGTAATCCCTTAAAGGGTATATATATATATATAAGATATAGGGAGGGGCCTCATTCCCTGATAACCTACTAAGAAACAGGGGGCTGCGAAAGGACCTTTCGGGCCTTCTTCAGCAGGTTGTACCCGGCCACGTGGGCATCGAAGGTGTCCTGGAACAAGTTCTGCCTCGGACTAGAAGCGATGGTCAACATCTTGGCGGAACAATGTCCAGCAGCTCAAGCAGTTCACTCTAAACCCTTCTACCCTAAACCGTAAACCCCTTTGAGCCCGGTACTGAGCCCAAACCCTAAACCCTATTCTCTCGACGCAGGGGAGGGATGCGAGGCCCGGTTTCTTCCATACGGTTTTCTGCCCACATCCTGCCATGATCTCAAGTCAACACCATCAGGTTTAGGGTTTAGGGTGACAATCATGAAGACGAGCTCAATCCTCAGGGACAAGAGCTAGGGCTGCCTGTGGCAACTCTTCGGGCTACTGAACCTGTAAGCAAGTTGACATCTCAGAACGCATGCGACGGCGGCTGCTGACGGCATCATGAATGAGCGATGTGCTGAAATGGGCCGGGGAACATTCAAGACATGGGAACCGGCCAGAGTCATAACAGAAGGACTAACGATAGCTCCCCCACCTGCCAAGGCGCGTAAACTGCGTGTTTTTCGCCAGCATTAAGCCGCCGTTGATGCGCGCCTCACCATTCTGGTCCAACCAGTCCTGTGCAAGGTCTCTGGGAACGGTCACTGACAGAACCTGGCTGGAGGGTGCCATCTCTCGTCAGCGAAGCCTCGTTGGTCAGGAAGAGGTCTTTGCCCTTCTTGTCCTGCATGGGACTTCCGAAGAAAGGGCCCTGGGTTCGTAAAGTCCAGGGCTCCAGGGGACTGTGCTGAAAGACGAATTGAGCCTACTGCGCCTACTGCAAAAGGACCTCCGAAGCCGCAACAAAACCAGAACAGAAGCGGCAAAAGGATGCGTCCGAACCCGTTAACCATCCCATTGGGAGAGGTACACCCTGGCTTAATCCCCTGATGAGATTGGGGAGCAGGGTTTAGGGACACTTTGCTTTTCCGACATTCCTAAAGGAAAAATCCGCCTCAGAATGCGCCCGACAGGACTCCGGAAGAGGACTTCGAACCCTGAGCCCCTGAACTCTCTTAGCGAGGCATGCTCCAGGATGGTTATTAAACCCGAAACCCTAAAACCTAAACCATGAGCCCTAAAAGCTAAAAGCCCTAAGCCCTATAGCCCTAAGCCCTAAGCCCTATAGCCCTAAGCCTAAACCCTAAACCCTAAACCCTAAACCCTACACCCTAAACCCTAAACCCTAAACCCTAAACCCTAACCCTCTAGCAGAATGCTCCAGGATGGCTGCGATGCGCTGCAGGGTGTCGAGCTGTGGCTGGATCAGCGCGGCGTCGGCGTCCAGCATGAGCACCTCAAGGGAGGTTGAGGGTTTAGGGTTTAGGGTTTAGGTTTAGGGTTTAGGGTTTAGGGTTTAGGGTTTAGGGTTTAGGGTTTAGGGTTTAGGGTTTAGGGTTTAGGGTTTAGGGTTTAGGGTTCAGGGGTTTTATTGTTTAGGGTTTTAAGCTTCAGGTTCTTGAGGGCTCAGGACTCATGAGCCGCAGGCATCGCGGGGGGATCGGGAAAAACGAGTTCTGACTTTAGGGTTTAGGGTTTTTTGGCTGGCTTGTTCGTGCTGGTTGGAATTGCTGTCTGGGGTGTTGTGTCTGTCTGCCTGTCCGCAACAATTTCGGTAGTTCTGTTTTAAGTTTGGCGGATCTTTATCGTGATGCATGTGTGTTCATTCTTGCTTCTTCCGTGTCGAAAATACTCAATTATTCCGTTAGCTCTTTCGTTCATTCTGCTTCTTTGTGTCCGTCGGTGTCTATGACTCTTCTAGTTGTTCTTCTCGAAGGGTTGACGGAGCACCAACCCCATCGCGCGAAAGCGCTGTTATTCTTGTCGTTGTTCTTCTTCTTCTGCTGCTGCGCATAAGGAAGTCACCCGGACATGTCTGCAAACACATGCGGGGAGTAGGCCCAAAGTGCATCAGCCACTTCCGCTCCAGCTACCCTATGCTAAGGCACAAGCGCGGGTGGTTCACCTTGCGGTGGTGTAACTTAACGTCGTCCAAGGCGCGTGGGTGAAAGCCTGTGGACTCAAGAGGTAGTCCTGCATCATCAAGTGCTTCTCCCAGTTGTAAGTCCTCGGCTGAAGAATGTTCAAGTTGTTGTTCCATTCCGAACCTTAGCATGTTCCATAAAGTTTGAAAAGCGAAACACGTCCTTCTGCTCTTCAAGAGTTCTTATAGTTCGTCGTTCAGAGGCAAAGAGTACTGTTGGGAGAACCTTTCAAATTCAGGCGGGGTGCTGGAATCGACTTGTTCGGGCCGAGACGACCCTGAACCCTCAAAAACAACATGACTCCCTGAACCCTACAGGCCCTAAACCCTAAAAGAGGAAAGAGCGCACATCCGGGAAAGCAACTCAAGACAAAGGCTCTCTCGCTCATTCACCTTCGCGCAGACTCGCAGGGACTTCTTGCCGCAGTCTTTGATCATCCAATCCTGTGGGTCCGCATCTTTTGTTCAGCCGAGCTAGCTTGAATTAGGGTTTATGCGGGTGGCTGATGTCATCAAGAGGATCCTTGAATGCTCACCAGGAGGGCTTCCGAGAGTCTTGCAGCTCTCTTCACTGCGCAAGACTCACTGCGCAAGGACCGGTGCCGCAGGAAGCTTCAGTTCAGATTTGCCCCCCAAAGCTCCACCCTCAGCTTTGCGCAGGCATCTGCAGCCAAGCGTCTGTGAGCTGCGGTTCGGTTGGATGTGCCTTGGTTCGAGAAGTGCCTCTGTCGCAACTTTAGCTCGGCGTGTGCCCACAAAGCTCCGCCGTATCATACTGACAATATGATACTTGGAGGTGCATGGTACTTCGTGGAGGTTCATGGCCCTTTGTAAACCCAATTCTAACTGCACAAATAACCCAATAATAACTACACTTATCACGGGGTTCCAAGGGTACTAGTACCCGGAACCTCCAAGTGATGTCCTCGAATTCCTGAATGGTGTGAACCCAAAGGATAACTGCAGTGAGCTCTCGGGGGCCCCAAGCAAAGAGGGCCGCAGGCCCCAAACCCCAAATCCCGCGTGCCGGCCAGGGGACGCGAAGCACCATTGCGTGGCCATGCTTCTTGGCATGGGCCCTGTTGGTGGCCTGCGCAGGGTCTAGGGTTTAGGATTTTTTTCTTGGGGTTTAGGGTTTAGGGTTTAGGGTATAGGGTTTAGGGTTTAGGGATTCGGTTCCATGTGAATGGCAAGGCCGGGGGCGCTAGGCGAGCTCAAATTCAGAGTGCCGTGGAGGGGTGGGGGCTAACGTGCGCACCTGCACTTTAGAGCAGCAGCACAAGGACGATACGACTAAGCGCTCCAGAGATAGAACCCTATCTGGGCATCTTCACCCTGGAGTAGGAGGCCGTGGCCTCAGCATGTAAAGAATCTCAAGGTTGTCCCGGCAAGGGTGTTCTTATTATTGATTCCATAGCTCGGATGGCCCTTAGAACCCTCCGAAAAATATTCATGAATATGATCCTCTTGAAACCCTAAACCCTAAACCCTAAACCCTAAACCCAATGAGGGAAAACACAAGATGTCCCAAGGGCCGACCGGGATAAGAGTGGTTTAAGCGAATGCAGCGAGGCGCCAAGATCGCCCGGAGCCAGTCGGGTCGATCTTCGAGCCGCTGAGCATCCTTGCCGAGCTTTGGGGGGCTTCAAGGGGTTTAGGGTTTAGGGTTTAGGGTTTAGGGTTTAGGGTTTAGGCTTTGAAGGGCTTCTCATGGGTCTAGGCTTTCTCGACTCTCGCACTCGCTGAAGCAGGGTTTAGGGTTTAGAGTAGTGGTTTAGAGTGTAGTGTAGGGTGTAGGGTTTAGGGTTTAGGGTTTAGGGTCAGGAGCACCCAGTCTCGGCCAGACTAGGTTTGGGCGGACTGGTGTGGGAGCCTGTGCGACACAATGGCAGCAGCAGTCCTTGCTATTGCCCCAGGTGCTGTGTGAATCGCTGAGGACAGCCTGCGAACCAGTGGAGATGTAGTGACTCTTGAAGTTTAGTAAATCATGGGGTTTACTACATTCGCCATGTCACAATGTCTCTGTTGGATTCGAGAAGATGCTGCATCTTTCATCTCTTTGCGGCTTGCCTCGCAACCTCGGGTTTCGGAGACTTACCAAACGGCACTTGAAACCCGCAGACACAATACTCCAAATAAAAACCCCTTAAACCCAAGTAAGGGAAACTCGACGAAACATCCCAATTGCTGAGCCTTTGCAAGGCCTTTGTTTTCAAGCCTCGTTTTCAAGCCTCGAAGAATACTCCCAACTAGGATCCTCTTCAACCCCCATTGGGGCTTTCCGGTCCTGATTATCAGGGAATCCTGCTATTTGAGGGTCTATGCCCTATTTTCGTACGCTCCCATGTGGGGAGCCCATGACCTCGGATAGAAGGCAGAAGAATGTCACGTTTGGCCTGGAGGATCACGATGCCCCCGTGTTCCTCTGGCCGCGCGTCGATGACCTCAGGAGTGGCAGCTGCTGGAATATAGGGGGCAGGTGTCATGTTTGACTGTTGTCAAAAGTCCTGGAAGTGACAGCGCCCTAAACACTTTTTTGGAAACCCTAAACCCGAAATCCTAAACCCGAAACCCGAAATCCTAAACCCTAAACCATAAGCAGCCAAAAGGTCTGAGAGCAACATGTCACCAAAGCCGCGCCAAGCTGCCAGCGCATCTTTTCGCGCCAGCCACTGAGGCCTCGGCCCCGGCCTGAGTGGGCTAAAGGTGCTTTTCTGCTTGCTTTGGCTTTAGGGTTAGGGTTTAGGGATTAGAGATTATATAGGGATTAGGGATTAGGGTTTAGGGTCTAGGGGCCTCCCGCCTAAGGCAAGTCCGCTTCAGGATCTAGGGCTTCAAGAGGACATCCGAACATGCTCTGCTTGGATTAGGGTTGAGGATGCTGTGTAGAAGTGGGAGGCATGCGCATGCAGCATAACAGGGCAGGCATGAAGGGAGCATTGCTCAGAAGCAGCCAATGTCATGCTTGCAACATCTTGTCCCCGTGGCCAGGCAGCAGCAAGCCATTCATTTCCCAAGAAGCGGTACCCTTATGTACGCTCAAAGTGCTCCATCCTCATAGCAACCCCAAAAACAAACAAGTTTGGCTTAATAAGGGCTGAATACCCTAGCCCAACAACGGTTAACCTTGTATATGCGGTAGGATTCTATACAACCAAAAAGGTTAAAAGTGACCTGCCCGGTCCCTAAGTTGGGAAGTGTTTGGGACCCCCCCCCCCCCCCGCCCATCAGTTTTCCATACGCTCTAAACCCTCTCTCTCCGACCAGGACTGAAGCTGGCTCTAAACCCTAAACCCTAAACCCTAAACCCTAAGCCCTAAACCCTAAACCCCAAACCCTAAACCCCAAACCCTGCCGGGATGCGCGATGGGGAGCCCGGCAAAGGGATCCACCGGGGGCGCCGTGGGCGGCTCTGGCGGAAGCCCCGAAATCCGTGGCACCTGCGCCTTGTAGACCTCGGGAGATTCCCTTCTTGAAGCAGGGTATAGGGTTTAGGGTTTATAGGGTTTAGGGTTTGGGGTTCAGGGTTAGGGTTTGGGGTGGTAAAGCCAGATAAGTTCAAGGGTTTTGGGGCCCGCTATCTGTCAAAACCCCAAACTATCAGCGTAGGCCACAAACTCGCCCAAACTCTGGTGTCTTGAGCAGGTCAGTGGGCCAATGAAGGAAAGAAGACAAAGAAGCGTTTATCGCAAAATCGACAGCAAAAGTCATGGACACAATGAAGCCCGGAAGCATTCCATTGGTCTGAGGCCGGACCTTCCTCCTGCCAAGATCAGAACTATGGCATGTCATCAGGTTTCCGATATTAGAGGTATCTTCTTGGGGTCCTTATTTTAAGGGAATCCTACGATTTTGGATCTATATGGGGCGTCCCCTATTTTCGCAAACCCCCGATGTATGCTGCCATGATATTCATTTGCAAGGCGTAAGCGCATGCACCCCCTCAAAGAACGGTAAGAAACAATCCGACTTGGGGGACCTCGCCATGCAGACTGCAGCAGCGGCAGATCCAGTCTGGATGCGCGTGGCTGAACCTGTGTTTGCAAAGAAGGGGATTTGCGGTTGGGGGGCCCTGAACCAAGGCTGATCCTCATATACGACACCCATGAGCTTGCTCCAAGAAGCATGAAGTAGCGGCCGCACTCAAGTTTCGTTGCAGCCTTGCATTCGGATTGAAGGTACGCACTCGGTCTCGTGGATACAGCAGGAGCAGTACTTGGGTCCCAAGGCTATTGCTGAAGATGTATCAGGTCACCAACGCCAATCAACAGGCATGCAGGATCTACCTGTTCCTGTGTGACATTGTCAACAACATGAAAGGATGGTGCTTCTCGCCAAGATGCCACTTCGTCACAAGCCTGTGAACAGTGTGAAAGGTAGTTCTGTCACATGACTACAAAGGGGCGCCACTCATTGAATAAAAGCGGGGGAGGGGGGTTGGGGGGGAGAGGGGCGTGGAGTTGTCAGCACGATGTTTGGAAGGAATCTAATCTTCTCTCAGACAGGAGCTCCATGCAAGGGCATGCCAACGGCAGGCGCAATGACGATGATGACGACAATGATAAGGGTGATGGCGGCCAAGCAGTAGTGTCAAGCAATCATGTGCAGAGCCCCCCCCCCCCCCCTGAAAAAAAGCGGCATGCAGCAGCTGTTGGCACCAGCAAGTAGCACCATATCCCCCACAGGTCTCGCATCCGGGAGTCGGGAGTTGAGGGGCTCACCCACACCATTTCCCCCAAATATACAAGCCCCCCCCCCCCTCCCCCACACTTTCCCTAAACCCTAAACCCTAAACCCTAAACCCTTAAAAGGCGGTGTTTGTTCCACACGGATGATCCGAAGTTTGGGCCTCCATGACCGCATACCCATCGTCATTGGAAGGCCAAGAGTGCCCCTAACTCCGAAAATCTCTGAGAAAAAAGTATACGTGTATTATATTTATATATATAATTGAAAAACCATAGTTATATATATATATATATATATACTTGTGTGTGTGATTAATACGTAAATCAGGGCCTATGTTTTCATATTCTTGCCGCACACGTTTGCACCCCCGGTTTCGGCCTGCACGGTTGGGAGGTTACCCAGCTCCATGGCCTGGTCCGCGCATTCCTTGGCAGCTTAGGGTTTAGGGTTTAGGGTTTGGGGTTTAGGGTTTAGGGTTTTTTTTTTTGCCACCCGACTAGCCACAGCAATGCGGGGTTAAAGGTCGGAGGAGAAATCTGCACCCCAGCAGCTACGTGATAGCTTGCACAGGGGATATCGCCTTACAGGCATTCAGGTGAGGAAATTGTCGGGTTGGGTTCGTTCGGGAGAGATCGACGTCAACAGGACCTTATTCCAACAAGCACTGACACGCAGAACAGTAGCTCCGCAAGACTCGTGACCCCTCCCGGTTTAGGGTTTGGGGTTTGGGGTTAGGGGTTTGGGGTTTAGGGTTTAGGGCCGAGTGGCCCGGTTCTTTGCGAAGATCTGCTCAATGTAGGCGCCCGGTGCCTCATCTGTTCTGCTTCAGGGTTTAGGCTTTCGACTCTGACAACTGGCGCAGCACGTGCTGGAGAGCTTCAGTCAACTCCATAAAGTTGGAGCATGGGCTTGTGGACGCTTCGTGCTGGGATTCCCAGTAGGAACCATCTTGGGGTATGAGTCATGAGGAGAATGATGATCCAACTTTTGGGGGTTTACAGTTCGTCTTTAAGGGTTTCGGGTTTGCTTAAGAGCAGTTCATTGGCGATACTTTTGGGTGCCCGATGCTTCGTCCACTCCGCCACTCATGGAATGCACACAACTGGCTTTCACCACATGTCACCCTAAACCCAACCCTAAACCCTAAACCCCCCATGTGTCAGCCAAGAAACCGCCGGTGCAGGCTCCTCCGAGGCCTTTAGCACGGGCGGCTCGGCCTCGACTTCCTTTCGGGGCGAACACATTACCCTAAGGGTTTGGGGTTGTAGGGTTGTAGGGTTGTAGGGTTGTAGGGTTGTAGGGTTGTAGGGTTGTAGGGTTGTAGGGTTGTAGGGTTGTAGGGTTGTAGGGTTGTAGGGTTGTAGGGTTGTAGGGTTGTAGGGTTGTAGGGTTGTAGGGTTGTAGGATTTAGGGTTTAGGGTTGTAGGGTTGTAGGGTTGTAGGGTTGTAGGGTTGTAGGGCTGTAGGGTCGTAGGGTTGTAGGTTTGTAGGGTTGTAGGGTTGTAGGGTTGTAGGGTTTGGGGTTTAGGGTTTCGGGTTTAGGGTTCAGGTCTTATATACTGTATAGTACATATAGACCCTTATGGACCCTTAGGCTTAGCATTCCATAGCTGTTTGCTGTACAAGCCATGATGAGCTTTGGTTCAGCGCATTTCGGTCAATGTTTCTGTTCCGCTGCTTCTCTGTCAGCATCGAATCCTTGAGGTATTTCTTCTTGTTCTTCTAGATGGGAACACTATTCGTCCTGCTCGTTCGTCAGTGAAAAATCCATATGTTTATGGTGACTCATAGGTCCTGCAATTCAGCAATTCAGCACCAACAAATGTGACACAACGCATGCTGTATGGACCTCATCATTGACATGCTTACCCAATGGGAACATTGTTATGATAGATGCTGATGCGCTTTGCTGGCCTGCGACTGCACCACGTACGAGTCGATCGCGGGAGCTTCAGGCACAGGTTCCTTCCTGGGTGTCACTGTCCGGTTTGGGTGCGAAGGTGGTCCAAAAACAAACAAACACAAACAAACACGCACGAACGCGCACACGCGCACACACAGAGACAAGCCCGAAACCCTATAAACCCTATATAAACCCTTTAAACCCTATAAACCCTATAAGCCCTATCAACCCTATAAACCCTATAAACCCTATAAACCCTATAAGCCCTCTGAACCCTATAAACCCTATAAACCCTAAACCCTAATGCGCCGGAGGTTCGCCTGCACCGGTGGAGACGGAGGCGGAGCTGGAGGGTGCCCAAGCTTCACCTTCGAGGTCGCCAGATCCACCTCTCCACTTCAAGCATCGGGTTTCTGAGCATCCCAGAGGGACAGATCGAGTGTACCACCATATAGTATACATACAGTATATATATCTATACATATGCTACTATGTAAACAAACAAAGAATCAAGCAGTTAAAAAGACCTTCCATTTTCTTGCTTAGTTATCAAGCTCGAGTCTCCGGGGTGCCTGCTTCGCCGCCTCCTGGATCACCTCGTGGCCCTGTGGCGTGCCGGGGCCCACTTTGTAGCCGCCGGTGAGGTAAAACTCAAAGTACCTTCAAGGGACTACAGGGGGGGGACCCGTATAAGGAGCCTTATAGGAGTTTATTTTGGGGACTATTTTAGGGGCCCCTTGATACCTTCAGAAAGGCTTAGAAACAATGGGGCAAACATAAGTTTTCCCCTTGTTGGGTGTTCTTTCCTTGTTACGTAGGAGCAATGGGCTTGTCTCCAGGGTTCAGTGGGCAAGAAGTTGCTGGATGTCTATCTTTTGTAGGTTCCTTTAAATACAAGCCATGCCACAAGCCGGGCACTGCCACGAAGGTGACGCCCAGCACCACCGCGACGACACTTTGGCAGCTCGAAGACGCCGCGCGTCGGGCGGGCATGTCGAAAGCTATTATGAAAGTCAAGAAAGAAATCGGGGATGTTGCTGATTTGCGTATCAGGGCCTGACGAAAGTGTACGACATGATGAAGTTTCAGGAGGGTGTGCTGAACAATGCAGGCATGGAGTCGTGTTGGAAACGCTGCAATGGCGAACGCACTGTCGTCCTCCAGCGCTCATGTCGCAATAGAAGGTGCGAAAACAGAAAAGCAACGAATCCGAATCAGTGCAACTAAATACACTAGGACGTGGAGGAGGCGGAGGAGGAGGAGGAGCAGGATCAACAAAGTGGGTCGACTCTCACATTGGCCACAGAGCAGGTGAGGCGTCGATGGTCTCGAGCGACAAGCCCAGCAACATTGCAGAGACTGTGATACAGGCTGATGAGATGTGAACAAGCTCACGCGTTCAGGTAACACAAAAACAGGCCACATTTTTTTTTCACGCCACGAACGGATGTTTCAAGGCAATTGGCTGAAGGAGTTGCTGCCCTGTGCACAATGTGCACATCGGCGGTATCTCAAGAGCGAAGCTTCAACAAAGCCTCAGCAAGTTCCTGCGACTACTGCAGTACACTGACAGATGCTTGAACCTTGCGGGGGCTTGTCGCGCGGAAACTGCGGCATACTTAAGACTCAAGACATTGCTACCCATCAGCACTCTGAGGGATCATCGGGATACCGATGGATACCGGCAGAATCCTTTGCTCCTACAAGACTCTGAAAGCTTCGTTGGCTGAGCCGATGGGGTCGCACTGTCCTTGCACCATCCTTCTCTCGTCAAAAAAAAACAAGGGGCCTATCACAGTTCCAACCGACTGCCTCCCTCGCAGCCCAACTGGCGCACGAAGGAGGCATGTGGAAACCCTGATCCTTTTGCCGCAATGCTGACCTACAAACTTCACGATGCAGCTCGAGCTGTGCCATTACCTGCGGGCTCGCACAACGCAAGACGACCCAGGGATCAGACCGTTGCGGCAAAAATTAAACAAAGCTTCCACACTGTGGCTCTAACAGCCGAATGGTGGGCCTCGCGATCCCTTACAGCACGATCTCGGTAACGGTCTCTGCAATGACCGTGGAGTTGCGGCAAGTGCCCGTGACCTTACCTCCCCAGGCTTTGGCAACCGCTGCGGCACGTTCCGCCTGCGATGCTGGGAGATGGGTCAGGTTCGCATTCAAGCAGTACACTGGCCACTTGCCGCACTCCCCGTTCTGCTTGCACATGTTCCCCGTGTCGGCCACCTTCTCCTTGCCCAACCCGAACAAGCCAAAGGCCATCTCAGATCCACCGATCTGGTACGCGGTTTGAAACTGGAAGACAGTCACACCCAGAAATGGATCGGAAGAGTTGTGGGCCAGCTCTGCCATGGCCTTCATGTCACTCTGGATGGCTGTGTGTGGCTGGTTCAGCGCGCCAAACTCACCGATGAACCAAGACCTGTTCCCGAACGGGCCATAGTTCTTGCTGACGACATCGTGGACAATTTCCCAGGGCGTTTGCACGTTGAGGCCGTTGATCCACCTCTTGTCGAAGGCCGCCGCCAGGTCTTTCGCGGGAGTATGAGGAACATACTTCGCAATGGACGGGTCGGCCACAGCTGCCAGCATGTCCTGAAACCCGAAGTACCCAGGGCATTGCTTGCACTTGCCATCGATGGAGTCCGAGATGTTGAAGGACCAAGTGGTTGCCAGGTTCCTTGGGGGCCACATGAACCCTAAAAGGGCTTGTGGTTCATATTTTTCCTCCTAGGAGTTACGAGTACAGTATAGTACTAGGGTATCATGGCCCCCCCCCCCCCGGCCCCTCCCAAAAAAAAAAAGAAAAAACGTGGGGTTCCCAATTTTGGTGCCCAAGGCTCACTCGGCCCGGGCGGATGCCTGCCTCCTTCTCGGCCGCCAGGAGGCCATCCAGCCCGGAGAGCACCGCCTTGACCCGGCACCAGGGGGCGCCACCCGGGCACTTGGCGTCCCGGCCAAAGAAGTCGGCCTCGTTCAGGATGAGGGTGTAGGGTTTAGGGTTTAGGGTTTAGGGTTTAGGGTTTAGGGTTTAGGGTTTAGGGTTTAGGGTTCCCGGCCAAAGAAGCCGGCCTCGTTCATGATGAGCACCGTGTGGATGGCCGGGTGCCAGTCTTTGCCCTTGGCGAAGCCCAAGGAGAAGCCGGTTTTGACGACCGCCTTCACCGTCTCGTAGCAGTCGAAGTTCGTGCAGTTGTGCAAGGCGAGGTCGGAATCAATGCCCGGCATAACGTTGAGACCCTGCTTCAGTGCCTCGTCCAGAAAGCCGCTGTGGTCGGTGGCAGGGCCGAAGCCCAAGGAGTTGTAGAGGCGGACTGTGTTGGCACCAAGGTTCTTGATGACACCCAGGTCGTTGCGACCGGTGGCGCCCCACTGCGTCTTGTAGCCGAGCTGCATCACGTCTTGGCTCGGCATCTGCTGCTTGCAAGCGTTGTCAGCCGTGCAAGGCAGGGCAGCATAGGCAATCCCACGCAGGGGCCCAAAGGGCAATGGAGAGGGACCGGGCGAGGCACTGTGCGAGTTGGCTGCAATGATGATCGCAACGACCGCAGCCACCAGCACCAAGGCTGCCATGATGCTGGCAATGACACAGCGGCTGTAGCCGCACCATTTCTGCGGCTGCTCCGTGGAGGTTTCACCGTCGGCCACGGCCATGGCTTTAAGTCAGAAGGGCCGAGCTGAGGGCTCCACTTTACGTCCTGCGCACCAGGGCTTGAGTCAACCGGCTATACTGGCTCCAGGAGCTCATGCACGCATCCGTGAAGGTGACAAATTTGATGCACGGCCTGGTCTGAGGCCAGGGCCCCGAATCCGAACTCCGGGACGTCTGGGTGGAAGCCTGCTGGTGGCGAAGATCGAAGCCCAAGCGCGCCTACTACTGCACAGGTTGGCATAATATGACGTCAGTCGAAATCTTGTGTGTATACACGTACGTAGGAGTACCTCTAAAAATGAAACGAGAGGGATGCTGAGGCACGTCTGGCGTGTCAACACTGCCTCTCACCTATTGCTCACGCTGTCTGAGTCGCTTCCTTTGCAGCTGTTCCTCTCGGAAGGCGCAGAGACAGTTGCCGCGTCCAGTTGTGGTGCAACTCGAGCGCGAAGAAGCTCCAAGTACCGGTGGGGAGGATGGGAAGCTCTGCGGCTACAGGCTTGGAAACATCATCCCCCCCCCCCTCACAACAAACAGTGCGCGCCCACCTAACCTCCACCAACCCAAGTGCGCCTTTGTCGTGCGCCTCTTTAAGGACCTCCAGCCAGCGCCTTAGAGCTCGGACATGTAGCTGATGTAGCTCTTCGACCCTCAAACCAAGAGCGCAGTTCTCAGAACCCCGCGATGTCCAAGACGAAGATGAAGGGGACCGCAGAATCTTCTCTGTATGATTGAGGGCCTCGGGAAATCTCGCAGATGGCAATGTGACGGCAATGTGACACAGGCGCACAAGCACCGGAGATCACGAGTTAGCGTCCATTTGTCTCTCCACGGCCCCAGGCCCAAAGGCAGAGTTCTGCTTGGTCCGGGGGCAGGTGCTCATATTCCATACCACGGCTGCCCACCTTGATTGGACAGGACCTCTCCCCTTCAGTCTCTTTTTGCAGCAAGACACGCCTTATGTGTATATGGGAGGGAGGTACTCTAAATACTAGTCCCTTTCTGATTTAGAGAAAGGCCCCTGATATGAAGAGCTTAAGGAGGAGATATTCTGGCATAATTTCAACAATTCTCCTTCTCTCTCACTCTCTCTCTCCCTCTCCCTCTCTCTCTCTCTCTCTCTCTCTCTCTCCCTCCCTCTTTTTCTCTATGTATATGTGTATGTTTATTTCATGTATATATATAGTATATTGCATGCATATATATATATATATGTACATATTGATGTATATACATCCATACCTACATACATACATACATACATACATACATATATATATATATATGTATACGTTTGCGTCAATGTCCTAAAAGCTCTGTCATACCTCATGAAAGCACAGATATAGATTCTGAGATCTGCATTCGTGAAGAAGCCACAATGCCGGCAACCTTGTCTGGATCCCATGTCTGTGCGCCACGCCAGGAAGGTGTCGAAGTCAGAAACCACCTGATGCCAGGCCAGCATGTAAAAAAAGCCAATTTGAAGCCTATGCCTTGGGATGTTCCCCCTTATACCAACAGTTCTTAATAGGGATTATAACATTGGGTACCACAATCCCTATTAAGGGCTGTGAGCATAAGGGGGGAACATCCCAACCTACGCCGACGTTCGTCCGAGGCTTTGGCCGGCTTTACGGTGGACTCCGCATAGGCAAGGAGGAGGCCATGCGGGTTCATGGGGTTGTCCTGCACTTGGAGGTTCATGGCACTTATTAACCGATTATCTTATAACCATATTAGGACCCTTGGGGGGGCTATAAGTATAGATATTAGATCTGGTTGGTTAGTAAGTACCATGAACCTCCAAGCAAGCTTCTCATGACTGAAACTGTGTCCGCGCCGCCCGAGCCTCAAAGGGGACTTGAAACTTGAACCCATGTTTAACCCGGGCTGCTGAAGCCACTAAAGCAACCCAACCCTAAACTTAAGTTCGTGGTTGCTTTGCTTTCACCATTCCACATGCTCCTGGTCAAATTGGTAGAGGACCACTTTCGGCCGGGAGTTGCCACGCAAAGCCTGGAGGTTCATGTCCATGAAAGCCTCAGTGCGACGGCTTTTGTGGGTTGTTGAGAACGGACGTAAATTAGGGTTTAGGGTTTAGGGTTTAGGGCATGAAAATTGTAGGGGTTCTGCGGTTCTAGGCTTACAATACGATGGGCATGCACAGTAGCATTGACATGCTTTCCTTGCCGCGGATTGCTTCATGTAACAACTTCCCGTGCAGCAACTCCGCTGTTTGGCCGGTCAAAAGCTGAGGGCACCGCCGGCTCTGAAACACGGCCTGCGGCTGTGGCTTCGGAAGGAGACAGCACGGCTTTTCTCGGAAGGGATTTAGGAACCCAGAAACCCACTCACCAATTCACTCCTAAAACAGAGGGTACCCTCAATAGAAACCCCCCCCAAAACTGGCACACCGACAATTTCCCCTACCTAAACCGTGGGGTAATTACGCAGCAGGGGACTAGGCCAGCCCGCCTGTCTCCCATCCAACGGCCGGCTGGATGTCGGGCCTCTTGTTTAGGGTTTAGGGTTTAGGGTTTAGGGTTTAGGGTTTAGGGTTTAGGGTTTAGGGTTTAGGGTTTAGGGTTTAGGGTTTAGGGTTTAGGGTTTAGGGCGAAGGGACTGAAGGTATCGAGGGGTTACTATAGGGGAATCAGATGAGGGGTCCCTTGCAGGGGTGTTGTCCACACTTAAAGGGGGACTAAAAGGTCTTTCTACCAGCTATCGGGGGGATGTTCTAAGGGGAGTGAGGTCGAAAATTCCCTCCTGTATAAAAATTCCTTAATGGAACTGTCTTTGAGGAGCGTGCCGCAACCATCCTGCGGCTCCGAACGAGAAGCTTGCATCTCCCTAGGCCCTAAGCCCTATAAGACCCTGAACACCCCAAACCCTAAACACCCCAAACCCCCCAAAACCCAAACAAAAAACCCCAAAACCCCAAAAACCCCCAAAACCCCAAAAACGCTCCAAACACCCCAAAAAGCCAAAAACCCCAACAAAAGCAAAAACACAAAAAGACCCCAAAAGCCCCAAAAAAACCCAATACCCCAAAACCGACGAAGGAGCCCAATTCTCAGTCGCCCTTGGGGTGCGCGCTTGAGGATGAATGCCTGCTGAACTGCGACCTCTGGCCTGGCAAAGGCATTAACATGAATGATGTTCTTATTCTGTATGTTTGGGGTTTAGGGTTTTAGGGTTTTAGGGTTTTAGGGTCTTAGGGTCTTAGGGCTTTAGGGCTTAGGGTTTTAGGGTTTTAGGGTTTTAGGGTTTCTAGGGTTTTAAGGGTTGTAGGGTTTAGGGATTTAGGGCTTTAGGGCTTTAGGTGTTTTGGGTTTCGGGCGAAGCCACAACATAAACGCTGTTCTTACCTGTACGTTTGGGGTTTAGGGTTTAGGGTTTTAGGGTTTCGGGGTTTAGGGTTTAGGGCGAAGCCATAACATAAATGATGTTCTTATCTGTACGTTGTTACTTGTATACCATTTTAAGTTGCTATTGTAAATACATACAGAAATAAATTGAAAAAAAATATGGCAATATTATACATACATCTATATATATATATATATTATGCGACTATTCTGCATTCTATTGGATCTTACCATTATGTATTTGCTGGAGATGTTGCATCTACATATATACATATGAGAATGACAAGTGGATTACTGGTACATATTATAAACGTGTAATTTCTTCACTATTATGTCTGTGTTGTAGTATATTACCATTATATCGATGTATTGTATCGTACTGATATATATATATATACATATATATATATGTATATTTGATCGCCCTAAACCCTAAACCTTAAACCCCAAACCGTAAACCCTAAACCCCCTTTCCATTTGTAGAGACTGTACCCAACAGAATGTGCTGCTGGCAAGGCTACACAGTTCACAGCATAGTAGAGACCTTACATTCCCCTGCGCATCGGGTTCCCGATTTCCTCCTAGTCCCCCTAAACCCTAAACCCTAAACCCTAAACCCTAAACCCTAAACCCTTTAAACCCTAAACCCTAAACCCTAGTCCTCCCAAGCACCAGTGGGCCACCATCACCGGTAGGCTCGGATCCCGGGCACGTCCAGGCCCGGCACCGACGGATACTCGTCCAGGAGTCGGATCTCCCGTTCCTGGGGGATTTTTTGGCTCTTATACCTTAATAGGAATTATAGCAGTATAGGGTAGATGCCTTAATAGAAAATTATAGAAGTATATGGTAGATGCCTTAATAGAAAATTATAGAAGTATAGGGTATATGCCTTAATTAATAGGAATGATAGTAGTATAGGGTATGTGACCCCAATTTTAGGGTTCATTTGGTCCCTTAAGGTTGAGGGGTCACTCAGCATACGCTCGCGCAACTGGAGATCTCGTGTCACCGCGCAAGAGGCCCCTGCCTCAATGGCCAGCGAGCCCATGTCCACAAACGCTTGCAGCTGGACCATCGCCTGTCCGTCTATCCGTGGCGACATCGGGTCCCTTGATCAGTAGGGTGTTGTGTGTGTGAACGAATCAAGGGTGGCGGGGTGACAATACAGTAGTCCATTGAGGGACTTCTTCTGACCAAGTGCCCGACACTTTGCCGCAGAATCTCAGAGGCAAAGTAAATGCAAACTCGGGCATGAGGCGGTGACCTTAGCGAGGGCCGTGGCCGAAGCACCCAAAATTAGCATTCTTTGTCTGCCAGTCATTTTGATGTATTTTCCTACGATTCTTCCTACTTACTAGCATGATTACAACTGTCTACTTTTGTATCTCATGTTTTAAACAAAACATCTTTTTTCACAAGGGACTCGACTGAACATCTTAAAACTCTAAACTCTCGAAAACGCATGTCAGTGTGCCTTGGTGTGGGCATGTGTGCTTAAGAACAAGCAAAAAACACATGAGCCACAAGCTCATCCGAAGGAAGTCTTATTGCCTTACGAATGGGTGTGAATGCGACGAGTCGGTGAGAACTGTAAAACGGGACGGATGCACTGCCCAAGCTTCTTACAGCGACATGCCCGTTGAAGGGCACCAATGCTACAGGGACCGTCTCTGCAAGCCACAGCTGCGCGCTGACACCTCAGAAGACCTGAAGCCGCTGAGATTTTTCCGGTGGCGGCGAGCGGACACCCGAGCTCCGGACTCTTCAATCTCGGCCTTGTGGCTCTCCTGCCAAAAGCCCCCATGCACATGGAGCCCACTTGCACCGCACAGGGCACAGGTGGCATCCCTTGCTGAGGGCTTCTACCGACTTCATCAAACTCTAGACGCGTCTCTGCAGGCACTAAGTCTCTCTTCACCCTGGGATTCTCTGGGTTTACGGCTTAGGGATGTTTAGGGGTTTAGGCATCCTCCCCTTAGGTCTCCTGGCTGATCTGCAGGAAGGGAACGAAGCCCGAAAGGCGATTCCTGAGATCTCACCACTCCTTCAAGGGCCAAAGTAAATGAAACCGATTCCTGGGTAGACCTGTTCAAAACGTTTACAGGTTTGATAGGGCTTATAGGGGTATTATAGGTCTTTATAGGGGTTTATAGGGCTTTATAGGGGTTATGGGGGTCTTACAGGGTTTGGGGTTTAGGGTGCCGTGCCTCGCCTGCCTTTGCAAAATGAGTGCTTGGTCACGCACGGCATCTTGGCTGACTTGCCCTTGACGTTCAAGCCCTTGCCGACCTGATTCTTCATGGAAAACTACCATTTACTTGTTCTATCCATCGCTCCTTTTTCCATGACAGTTACTATTATATGTGTATATATGTATATATGTATATATATATATATATATATATATACGTACATACATACATACATACATACATACATACATACATACATACATACATACATACATACATACATACATGTATGTATACAAGACATACATAGATTCTTAATTTAACTACGCAGCATCACAATCCACACATATGCAACAAGTCACGGCGACCTGACAGGCTCAGCATGGCACGGAAGCAGGAGCAGTTTTCGGTTTCGGGTTTCAGGGTTTAGGGGGTTTAGGGTTTAGGGTTTGGGGTTTAGGGTTTAGGGTTTAGGGTTTAGGGTCAGACGGACCAGCTTTGGCTTTGAGGTGGTGGCATATTTGGATTTTGTGGGACCGTTTGGAGTGGGAGGGGGGGGGGGGGGGGGGGGGGGGGGGAGGGGCATCATGCCTCACAGTGGCGTGAAAAATCTTCACGCGAACCTCAGGCTCTGCTTCGTCTTGAAAATCGATCATTCTAAGGGTAGTTTCATGGTCCCTTAGATGGGCCCTGAAAAGGGGACCCCGCACGGAGGGTAAGGGACCACATTAAGGCCCATGAAACTACCCTTAGAATCATGAAACGGATGCTTTACTATCTCTTTCTTGCAGCCTGTGCCTCATGGCAGGTCCCCCAATCTCCAGGCTCCCACGCCGCGACGCCACTCACCATCTTGGCAATGGCATCGCGCGAAGTTGGGCGGTACACGGCAAACCTGCGAGGCGCACGGGATACTTGCTGATGTCCACCAGGAACGCTAGGGCTCCAGGTATATACAAATAATACCTACATTGGGGTCTAAAGTCTGTAAGTAATACCTGCTTTGGGCTATTTGGAGCCTTAGGGGAATTGGGGAGGGTGTCGCAACAGCTTGTTTTAACAGTGGCCGTCCAGTCTTGTGGCTCTTTTTTGGTTACAGGGTCCCCCCAACTGCATGCAACGTGAGACCCTGTCGCTTTCACCTTTGGTTTGGTCTGGCTTTGATGGTCCCCGGGCTGCGTCTATATAGGGTTTAGGGTTTAGGGTTGGTGCGCAGGTCTCTTGCAGGCGACGCTGCCGGGCGTGTCATACCAAAGCAGACGGGCTTTCGTTCAACGTATACAGCCAACAACGGCAAAGCGAGACTGCCAAAAACTCTGCGGTGACGAGAGCCCTGCAACATCCACACAACAAACCAGAACGCTCCACAGCTTTAACTGTTGTGTCTTTTCCCATCTTGGCAAGGCAGTCCGGTCCACGCCCAACTGTTCAGTTGCTCCTCGCCTTTAAACCCTCACCCCAGCTCTCCCACCTGTCGGACGGCAATGCATTACCGCCAAGAGTAGGAGGGCAGTTCTCGCGGAGTACTGGGGGCCTTTATGGTCCCCCCCGAAAGACAAAAGCCAGCCAGGGGCGCAGTCGGCCTCCTCTACGTTTGGCCATGCTCGGGGTTGAAATCACCACAAGTACTGCCAGTGCTGCCCTTGATTTCTCTTGTGATACCAGGCCATGGCACCAAGTGCCGGATTCTGTAAGAAACCGTGAAGAGCCCGCAGCTTCCTTTTCAACGTCGCCTGGGGCGTTGGGTTGCTTTCGCCGGGGAAGGTCGTCCTCCAGTTGGTAGTTCAGTTCTGCGAACCGCAGAGGCGCGACAGAGTTCTGGCTCGTAGAAGACGGGCCGAACATGTTGTATAACTTTCGTCCATGCTGCCTACAAAGCAACCCAAGGCAGTAAACGCTCAGCAACCTGGCAACAAGTCGGCTGGCACGTTGCACTGGCCGAAGCCATTGTTGCCAAAGCACACAAGCTGATCGTCTGCCCTCACAGCACATGTGTGGAAGAAGCCTGCCGAAACGGCAAGGGCTGGGCCCATGTCCACGGGCACGTCGCATTGGCCAAGGCTGTTTCTTCCAAAACAAATCAGCTCGCCATCTGTTCTCAACGCACAGGTATGGAAAGGACCCGCTGCAACTGAAAACACTGGACCCAAGTCTGCCGGCACGTCACATTCACCGTAGTCATTGCGGCCAAAGCACACGAGCAGCCCATCTGCTCTCACTGCACATACATGGGTCAAGCCCACGGCAACTGCCAAGACTGGTCCCAAGTCTGCCGGGACTTTGTCCGCAATGTCGCGGCCGAAGCAAAGCAGCTGGCCAGTTATTTTCACAGCACAGGTGTAGTGAGCACCTGCCGCAACTGCTAAAATCGACCCCATGTCGGCTGGCACATCGCACTGCCCACCGCTGTTGAGACCAAAACAAACCAGTTGACCATCAGTCCTCACCGCACAGGTGTGCTGGGCGCCCGAAGAAACAGTCAAGACTGAGCCCAAGTCTGCCGGTACCTCGCATTGACCGAAGTCATTACCCCCGAAGCAGACCAGTCGTCCGCCTGCTGTTATTGCACAGGTATGGTAGTAGCCGACAGAAGCTGCAAGAACGGGTCCCAAGTCTGACGGGACATCACACTGACCAAAGTCGTTGTTTCCGAAACATACCAATTGATCATCTGTTCTGACTGCACAATTGTGATCGTTGTGGGCGGACACTGAGATGGCACCGAGTCTCGAGGACATCAGCGGCTGCATCTGCATGCAGAAGTAGTTTAGTGCCCAGCGTGCGATCCCGCTCTGGCGTAAGCGCTTCTTAGCTGGCGAGCTCCCGCGAGGAAATCGTGTGATATGCGATGCTCCTGTCCAGCATCCTCGAAGAGCACCCGATGCCATGGAAGAAGACCCCCAACAATAAACCCTAAACCCTAAACCCTAAATCCTAAACCCTAAACCCAAAACCCTCGAATTGCCCCTTTGGACCTTCGAGCCCTTGATGTGCTGAGGATGCCCCAAGACATCTCAACGCCCCAAACCCTGAAGTCGCCAAACCCCTAGTAGCCCAGCAACCATAATCATAATAAGGGCACCCTTTTTTTGGGTTGGTTACTTTATAAGGGAACCCAGAACCAGAAAAAAAGGGGTAAAGGGTACACTGGGTAAACACGTGCAGCATGGGTGCAGCATGGGGTTCTTGGAGGCCAGACCAGGTGGACGCATCCGGCTCCTCACCTGACACACCGGGCAGAAGCCTGCGTTTGATCTCTGCTCAAAAAGGTACTGCCATTGAAGAACACGAACACGAACACGAAAGCTAACATAAACAAACACAGAGAGAGAGAGAGAGAGTGCGGTGCCTGTGCGCTCCTCGCCGCAGAATCCTCCAAGGGTTTCGCTGCTTCTCAGACACGAAGGAGCAACAGAGAAAGAAGCACGTCTGCGCCCAGAATTTCATGAGCAGCCTCACTGGGGCAGACATAGCCCTATAAGCCCTTTTTGGGCACTCTAAACCCTAAACCCTAAACCCCTAAACCCGAAACCCTAAACCCCACAAGCCTAAAAGCCCTCTCACAGTCTCACAAGAGCAGCCAGGAAGACCCTTTCTGGCCTGCGGGACCGCTTTGGTCCCCGGGGAGGTAAAAGTTGGCGATGCTGCGCCTCGCATGCACTCTGAGAGGGCTGTTAGGCTGTTAGGCTGTTAGGGGTTTAGGGTTTAGGGTTTAAGGTTTAAGGGTTGAGGGTGAAGGGTTTAGGGTTGAGGGTTTAGGGTTAGGGGTTCAGTGCTTAGGCTTGTAATAGTTTGGGGTTTTGGGTTTGGGGTGTAGGGTTTCGGGTTAGGGCTTCAGGGCTTAGGGTTTATGGTTGTTGGGCTTGGGGGATCACATGAACCCTAAAAACGCTTGTGGTTTATTTTAGGTTCATTTGGGTAGGGTTTGGGGCTTCGTGCTCAAAACGCGTGGTGCAATTCATGTCTACTATTTGCTTAAGAGACCCCAAAACATGACAGATAGTAATCCCGATAATACCCGTATAGGGAAGAATACTTTCTTTGTTGTTTGGGGGTCCCTAAACCCTAAACCTTAAACCCTTAACCCTTGTGAACTCTAAACTCTAAACCCTAAACCCTAAACCCTAAACCTTGTCATCTTTGTGACCGTCATCGCTCATCTAGGCCACTGGCCACCTCCCTGGTGTTCCCGGGTTGTTGGGGTTTAGGGTTTAGGGTTTAGGGTTTAGGGTTTAGGGTGATTCCAGGCAATTGCTGCAGTATACACGACGCGAAGCAAAGTCGGCTCTGCTCAGCGAAAGAGGTGGCTAAAAGTAAAATTTGGAATGCCCCCCCCCCCCCCCCCACAAGCAAACAAGTTAAACCCTAAACCCCGACACCAACCTTCCCACGACCCCAAACAAAAACTGAAACAACTCTCTGAAGACTTCCCCCGAAGCAAGGACTAGAACGATTCCCAACCTTGGATCGCAAAGGTAGTGGATCTCTTGCAGTTGGCTGAGGGGTCCCAGCCTTGGTCTCCCACGCAATGCGGTTGCGGGTTTAGGGTTTGGGGTTCAGGGTTTGGGGTTTAGGGTTTAGGGTTTGGGGTTTAGGGTTTGGGGTTCAGGGTTTGGGGTTTAATTAGGGTTTGGGGTTTAGTTTTAGGGTATGAGTTGTGGTTACTGTTATGGAGGGTATCAGAAGCAGGCAGAGCCGGACTGCACTCCAGTGTCCTCTGAAAGGCGGTCCCCATGAAGCCTCTTTGGGCCTTGGGGAAGACTCGCGGCGCATTGTCCGCACCCACTTTAATCCCTTCCCTCTAGTATTCCCCCCCCCTCCCTGCGCCCCTAATAAATCTCCCGTACATGCTAAAATACACCTGTAATGTGAGTACTTAATATTAGGGGTAGGGGGTTAAAGGGGGGGGAATCAAGAAGGATCCGTTGTCGTGTCGGCCCAGGCCACAAACTCCGCTCCTCGCCGTCGACGAGCCCAGCGCCTCGAGGCAAAGTGTCGGGCGTAGGCCTCGCGCAGCGGGCCCCGCGCAGTTGCCACAGTTTGGCTCTCAGTTCGGCTGTCAGAGCCTTGAACGTCTCTGTCGAGGCAGTCCTGTGGGCGATTGAGCAGCTGCGAGGCCCAGCGCGTGTAGGCAGAGCTGTCCCCAAGGATCCGAAGGCAGGCAAGCCAGTGACGCTCAGTGGCATCCTGGGCATCCTGCTCAGGCTCGGCAAAGATGGCTTCCAGCAGCAGCAAGGCCAACTCGGCTGGGGAAGGTGACGAGGTCCCATGCAGCTGCCGCACCCGTTTCTGCAGCTGGCACAGGTTCTGGCAATACTCCTGCTGAGATTCTGGGGACTCGAAGACCTCGGGTGGAGAGCTGCAGCTTCTGAGCAGCGTCTCGAGGTCGCCCAAGCCGCCCAAGCCCTCTTCAGCTTCTGCCTGCTCCGCCTGCTCCGCCTGGCCGGCCTCCGATGTGCATCGTGGGCAGGCGCAGTCGAAGCCCCAAGTCTCCCGGAGCTCCTCCTGGCGCTCCGCACGAGTTCTCAGCAAGCCCCCCACGCTCAGGTACGACGTGGTGATGGGGCTGCCCGCAGAAATCGGCCGCAGCGCTGTGAACCACAAGCTCTCGCCGTCGTGCAGCAAGGCGCAGTTTGGATCGCAGGAGTGCTCGCAGAGAGCCATGTGTAGCCACAGCCCACACACGATGTCGTGCGACAGCGCTTCCTGTAGGCCCGCAGGGCTGTCGATCAACCTCCAACAGGGGGCCGAAACAGTCAGCTGCCGCCAGTTCGGAACAACATGGGCCCATGCTTTTTCAAGCAAAGATATGTCCAGGGCCGCAGCAACAGCTGGCTTCCACTTCTTGTGCCAGCGCCGGATCATCGGCACGCGCGGAGGCGCGCCCTCGAACTCATACAAGGACATCAGCAAGTCCGCATGCGAATGATGAGAACCTGCCAGCACCATGGATGCCAGAAAGTCCAAAGCCGCAAGCAACTCCACCGACTTGATGTCCTCACTGGACTCGGTGGCTTCAGCAAGATGTCGCCCTACACTGGAGCCATGTGGCAAGATGGGCAGATCTCGGATCCTGTGCCCTGCGGGAAGGTCCACGGTTGCTTCCAGGCATCGCCCGCGGTCGGGCGTGTCGATCAGCCGGAACTGGCCCTTGGAGGTCTCGGCCACCCGTTCTGCAAGGACTTCCATGGCTGGAAAGGCTTACATAATTATTCTCTTGCTATACTGTTTCAATATCACATTCTTTATATTCTTGCAGCAGCGCCCGCCGTCGAAGGAATGAAAGGGAAGGGGGTGCCGGATGCAACTTGTGAAGAGCAAAGATCAGCACAACAGTGACAACACCCTCGCGAAAAATGGCACACAAGCAATCACTCTGCACAACGAGTTCTCAGAAGAGTTGAACAAACACTGAGCCGCCCACATGCGTTCAAAGGCGGTCCGCCGAAGAGCCAGCACCTGCGAATGGTCGCCGGCACTCGCCGGCACTCGCCGGCCCCATGCTCACTGCGTGTCCTATACCTAAATCTGAACCGAAGCAATGTCATTGTAGCGCCCAGCATAAAATAGCCATAGACTTCACCCCCCTCAGCCTGTGCAGCCCAGAGCCATGAGAAGTAGCCCGACACAGTCCATGCCTCCACCTTCGAGGCTGCGGAGACCGTGGCCGAACGCACCGTCCTTTCCAGCAGGGCCTCACAGAGAGAGAGAGAGAGAGAGAGAGAGAGAGAGAGAGAGAGAAAAAAAAAATCAAAATAACAAATGAAACATAAACAAATAAATATAAATAAAAAAAAAATATATATATATATATATACATATTTATAACACGCATCTTTCAGCAAGCAGCGGAGAACCAGTGCAAGAGATTGCCACTACATCGCTGATTCCAAGGCGATTGCAGCCAGGGTCGGCATGAGAGGGAGGTGGGGGGGGTGGATGGGCCTCCCTCTGGAGAGTTCAATTTAGCCAGAGCATGCCATTCCCAAAAAATCTTGGCGATCGCACGGCTTCAGTAGTCTCAGTGGGGGTCATTGCACCCAAACACGAGAACGACGCTGCAGCGACCTTTCCGAACTTCGGCCCAAACCCGACAGGGCGCGCGCCTTCTCTCCGAACATGTCCCCCGCATAGCAGCGCTTGCACTCCTGCCCGGGGTCCATGGTTAAGTAGCGCGCATCGGCTGCCCATGTCTAGAAGAGGGGGCGAGCTTGCTTTGAAGTACCCCTCGTTCTCTCCTGGATGTCCCTGTCGTCGTTCGACCCAGTCTCTACCGTCACCACCTCAAATGGCGCTCGGGGCCCTTCTTTGCAACACGTCGACAACGTTCCACGACAGTCGCGTGTGCTGTTCTCAGTCCTTGAGTGCTTTCCTGCCCATCGAATCACAAGGAAAAGCCCGTGCAAGCGCCGAACGCAAGTGCCCTCCAGGACCACGTACAGCCTGAGGCGGAGGGCACGCAGCTCGCACCAAGTTGATGAGGTGGAAGATGTTTCGGAGTTTCGGGCCGAGTTTTGGTTGCTCCAAGGCACATTTCAACCCGAGCAGGCAGACATGGACGACTGCAACTCACTGACCTTTGGACCCAGTGAGCACCGCGCTCCGAGCCGGTCTCCCCCTGGCGGACGATGACCTGCACAAGCAGAGCTGCGTGCAAAGAAGCAGGTTTAAACCTTGTTTTGTGGAGATGACAGACGAGTCGACGCAGCACAGCAATTACCATGGCAACCTGCTGAAGATCCAGGATCCCTGAAGCCCCATGTTCTTTTGGCCTCACCCTCTTCGAAGCACTTCTTCTCCAACCTGGGGGGCGGGGTGGGAGGAAATCAGGATTGGAGCACGAAGCCCTAAACAACGTACCGGCTTTCAACTCCTGGCAGTCTGTCGTCTTGCTTTGCCCTAAACCCTAAACCCTAAACCCTAAACCCTAAACCCTAAAGCCTAAACCCTAAACCCTAAAGACCCTAAACCCTGAACAAGCCCCTGGCGCATCTGCCAGGTGAGCGATCTCTTCGTCGTCGAGCCTGAGTGCTCAAAGAAGGCCATTAAAGAATGCCCCGGCTTCTAGAGGACAGTTTGGCCTGAAAACCCTAACCCCTAAACCCTAAACCCTAAGCCCTAAACCCGAAACCCTACACCCTAAACCCCAAACCCTAAACCCTAACCGCATTTTCGGCTTTCCAACATGGAAGCAAAGGTGCGTCTCGAGCATTGCTGAGCGGCGCAAGCAAGCCTGGCAGAGCGCGCGCTAGGGGCTGCAAAAAATCTGGGGGTTTATGATGCCTGATTTAGGCTTTAGGGTTTAGGGTTATGGCACCTTATCGGGGTCCTTATTGAAGGGGATCCTACTATTTGGGGTCTATTTGGGGGCATTTTAGGGGCCATACGGGGTGCACCTGAGACATCTACTCTGAAATAGCCTGCGTTAGAGTTTAGGGTCTAGGGCCTAGGGTTTGTTGGAACTTGAATGAAGTTTCCATAAAATCAGGGTACCATACTATCATGTGTGCTATGAAACACAGTTCTGGTGACTTGTATGGCTCTTTGACAAGAACCCAGTAACCAGCTGGCCAGGCAAGCTCACGGAACGCGTGGGCAGCAATGTGACATACAAACGTTCACGTACAGCATAGGAAGACCCCCCCGACAGCGACGTGATCCTAATTCAAGCTGTGTGTGTTGCTGCCACACATTGGCCTATGAGACTGCCGGGTACCGGGGCTAAGCTCTGCTCAAGCCAACAACACGCCTCAAGGTCTCCTTGAGACATCAATCCAAAGCATGCGCAGCTTCAGAACACCCTAAAAACCCTAAACCCTAAACCCCCCCCCCCCCCCCCCCCCCCCCCCGCAAAGCCATTGTCGAACCCATACCGAGGCCGAGGCCAGAAGCCCGAAACCCCTCGAACCCCAAGAGCCCTCGACAGCCTCAACACCCAACCCGAGTTAAAGTGCAAGAGCCGTGCTTGCTTAATAGGGGCGGGGATGGGCCAGTCGTTTTAAATTATACATGCGCAGAAGAAACTACTCACATCAGCAGATGCTTTTCGCTTGCTCTGCCCACGCGTGATGGGTTGCGTCCTACACCTCCAGCTGAGCAGTCGGAAAACTAGTTTCTCCGAAACCCTATAAAACCCTATAAGACCCTAAGCACTTGAAAACCCCAAGGAACCCTTTTTTCTTCCTCTCGACCGGGAGGTGTGCCAGAACGAGCCCCGACACCCTGAACAAAAAAAACTAGACCCAGGAGTGACCTGGGAATGAGTGAGGGCGCCTGTTTGGTTCAAAGGGGTGCATAAGGGAATTGAAACCCCAAAAAAAGTGAATAAGGGCCTAATCTGGGGTGATACGGGGCTGGCCTCGCGGCGGCTGCGCTCCTTCATCTCGTTGCGCACCACCAGGTTGCGGAAGACCTCTCAACCCCAAACCCTAAACCCTAAACCCTAAACCCTCAGGCCTTATCCATCAGGCTTGCTGTTGTCCTCGCCTGGTTAGAAACCCTATACTAAACCCTAAAATGAGAACCCCCCAAAAAACAACCACAGGAGGATCGTTGAAAGGAGATCTGGGGGGGTGCCCCTACGGGCAGCTTTATTCGGCTCACAGGGCCTCATAATCCTCTTCATGAATGACTAGTTCTTACTATTCTTATTGTTACTAGCAATTTTTTTTTATTAATTATTAGTTGACATGATTATTATTATCAAGGAGATTTGTCGAGATTGGCAGCTACCCGGTGGCAACCTTAGGCAGGGTCTACATCATACAGAGCGCTTTCAAGAATGCGGGGGAAGCCCCCATCCCCAGACACCGGATGGCCAGATGAAGGTCATTATGACATCAACCAGGGCAGGTTTGGGGGGCCCCTTTAAAAATATCTTTGTGGCGTTATAGGGATTACATAGGGGATTAAGGGTAACAACAAATAAAAGTTATGTTCAAATACCCCAGCCCTGGCCCAGCCTCTTGTGTTAAGACTCCAAGAGTGGCAGGCTGCTGGTCCACGTACCTGGAGATCCCCTGAAGCAACCCCGGGCCGCGCAGTGCGGTGTCTACACAGAAAAGGAGAATTAGTTGCCCGTTTTAGCCCGTGTACAAATGCCCTTCATTTCCAGGCTCTTAGGCCATAATTGCTGAACCCGAACTCCCCCCCCCCCCCCCCCCGCGGCCCGCCCCCGCGAGCCCCCCATTAGCAAACCGACACGCGGGGTACACGCTGCGGGTCCGCGGCGTGCTATAGAGCATGGAGAACTCCCCAAAGAGGCGTCCGCAATTCAGCTGCCGCACCAGGGCCTAGCTTGAGACTCCCCACTCGGAACGGTGAGAGTTTAGGGTTTAGGGTTTAGGGTGTAGGGTTTAGGGTGTAGGGTTTAGGGTTTAGGGTTTAGGGTGTAGGGTTTAGGGTGTAGGGTTTAGGGTTTAGGGTTTAGGGTGTAGGGTTTAGGGTTTAGGGTTTAGGGTTTCGGGGTACTCTACGAACCTCTGCCGGCCCTCACTCCCCGGACTCTCTCCCTCTCCTCAAAGACTCTCCTCGTGGGTCGGCGACTTCTGATCATGAGAACTCGGAAGCAGAAGAGCGCTAATGGCCAGAATAATGGTCTAGGTTGGGAGGTTCCCCCTTGTGCTAACAGTGCTTAACAGGGATTATAATAAGAGAGTACTAGAACCCCTATTGGGGGCTGTTAGTACAAGGGAGAACATCCCAAGGTATAGTAGTTATAGTAAAAAACCATAATCTGAATGGCTCTGGCACATTGTGATTGGTATATATGAGCAGACATCATCATAGTTCGTTTTACTGCGATTCAATTATAAATGTTCGAAACACTAACAAAATCCAAAATAATGGATATAACTATAACTACAAACATGATAAATACACAAACGGGTGGTTGTCAAAGTTACAATCCCTTTTGGGGTACCCAATATTCGGTGCCGTATACTAACAGGGATCCAAAAAGGGACCATGATTTTGACAACCACCCAAACAGAAACACAAAAAACTATATTCACATGGCACAGCTGTGGGCCACCACCTTGGTCCCCCCAGGATCGGTGTCCGGATCGGGCTCCTTCACATTGATGGGACGTTCAACCCTGCACTTGGTGATGAACAGCCTTGGGACTTTGGGGTGTTTAGGGGTTCGGGGCGTAGGGGTGCGGTTATAGGGTTTAGGGTTGCGGTAAGTGTAGAGATGTTATGGGGTTTAGGGGCTTAGGGACATTTAGGAGTTTGGGGGATTAGGGATTTAATGATTTAGCGGTCTCTGGTGCAAAGGGGTGGGTCCTGGAAAACGCTCACCGACCCCTCGACGATGACGTAGGCGCAGTCCTTAGCCCAAAGTTCCACCGTTCCTTCCTGCGGCACTCCGCGTGATCACGTGGGCTGCATGGGTTTTCCCGTCTGTGCAAGTTTGTGCATCCCTCGCTGCGAAGCTCCCGGCGTCCCGGGCACCTTGCCGGCACACGCAAGCACCTGCACACGTCCGGTTTAGGGTTTAGGGTTTAGGGTTTAGGGTCTAGGGTTTACGGTTTAGGGTTTAGGGTTTAGGGTTTAGGGATGGTTTAGGGTTTAGGTTTAGGGACATGCCCGACTCACTTCCGAAGACCAAGCATCGTGCCTGGATCAAAGGTATTCACAGGCATGGCTCGGACCTTTGCAAGTCAAGCAGGCCCCAAAACATGTTGTCTTTCACGTGGGAAGCATTCCAGTTCAAGGAGCGCAATCTCAAACGCACACTTTTAAAGTCGAGGCCTGCGGCTTCTAATGACTTCTTAGATGAGATGTTTCCGGACCCGCGACTCGCCTTTAACTCCCCCACTCCCACCCGCCTGGGTTCACCGAGTAGTTTTCTGATGAGCTGCTTACGTCAACAAGTACGAAAACTCAAAACCCTAAAACCAAAACCCTACATCCTAAACCTTCCACCCTATAACCTTCGACCCTATAGGCATCACCCGGGGATCGTGCGAGAGACTCCAGCGTGCCATCGTCAATCTTCTGCATGAATGGGCACTGCCTGGCGTGCAGGTTTAGGGTTTTGTTGGGCTTTCTGTGTTTGCCACGGCCGTGGAGTTTGGGGGTTTTAGGATTTAGGGTTTAGGGTTTAGGGAATAGGGTTTAGGGTTTAGGGCTTAGGGTTTAGGGTACGACCGAAAGGTGCCTTCAAGAGCCTCTGAAGCAAAGGCCCCCCATGCGGGAGGGAGCCTCTGCCTCCCCCCCAAGCACCGCTCCCGCGCCTCAAGGCCACCCGCAGCGCGGCGCTTTGCCTGGCACAGGGTTTAGGGTTTAGGGTTTATAGGGTTTATAGGGTTTAGGGTTTCGGGTAATACCCCAAAGGGTAGCCTAGTTTAGAAAACTACCCATATGCCCCATGTGGGGTTCTCAAAGCACCGGGTCATCCATACTACGAACCGGACCAGAATCCCCGCAAAGCCCTCAACAGCGTTCTTAAGCTAAGCAGCTTTCAATCAGGTACCATCACAGGGCTATATGGTAACTACCATAGTGCCCCCATATTCTTCGTTAAGCTCTTGAAACCTAAGCCTGCAGTCCAACAAACGGCTTCATGCCAAGCGGCTCATGGGTCTTTGTCTCATTCGGCGCCGTCCTGGTAAGGTCTTTGCTCAAGACTTCATGGGCCCGGTTTCGGGGTTTGGGGTTGAGTGGTGTCGGTTTCTACTGCCATCCGCCTAGCCATGCACTGCGGGGTGCCAAGCCGGAGGAACATGTGCGACCCGCAATAGTGCAAGTAGGGCATATCAGGGTTCAGAGGCATAGGGCTTGCATGATCTCGTGTGTCTTCTTGTTACCAAGGACCAGAAAGGCCCAACCTACTCATCAGAAGCAGGGCTTTCAGGGTTTCTCGGTCTTCGGGCTCGAGAGAATTCTCCAAGTACCTCATTCAGTACGGGGACGGCCTCATGAACATGCAAGCTAGGGCACGGCTCAGTGAATCACTCTGAGACTCCGAACCAGGAGACATTCCATCCGCTTGTGGACTGAGAGGCAGCCAAGGATTCATGCTTCAGGAAGGTTTCTGACTTCGTGCATGTGGTGTTGCACGGGAGGGGGGGTGGGGAAATCTTTGCCACTCGCCTAGCTGGCATTCTCCCCTGCAGTTGAAGTTTGGAAGTCAGTCAGGTGATTAGGTCATGAAGCGGGGTCTATAGATGTGGGGGGGGGGGGGAGTTTTAAAAACATGAGGGAACCTTTGTGGGGTCCTTTTTAACGGGATTCTACTATTTCGGAGGCGAAACTAACTTGAGGGAGGAACTGGTGAATCGAGGATCCTGGAATCCTGGCCAAATAACAGGGGGGCCGACTCTCATAAGGAAGTGGAGGCTCTCCCAGCAAAGCTAACATGCCTGCTTGACTGCACCTCCTGATCTCAAAGACCTGGTGTTCGAACTCATGATCTCAATACGTAGTAAGTCTTTTCTCTGCACTACAAGATACCTCGTAATGGGCCCGTAAGTCAGAACGGCACCCCATGTGCTAACACATCTCTGCTCCACGCCTGTGCTGCGACACCGCATCGCCTCTGCACTCAGGAGACATGCTCAAGCCGAAGGCTCCACTCACATGACTGTAGCGCCGGCACCACCCAGCTTTCGTGGACATGGCTCGGTCTTAGTCTGTCCCCCCCGGCAGAAAACGCACCTAAACCCTAAACCCTAAACCCTAAACCCTAAACCCTAAACCCTAAACCCTAAACCCTAAGAGGCATGAGAATGGCGGCCTCTGTGTGGCGCGAGTCTTCAGCCATGCGGGAGGACGCAGCGCCGACGCCTGCACCAAGACACTTGTCTGGCGAAGCAAAGCATGGCACTCGATTCATGTGATTTTGGTTGTAGTGGATGGATTGGCTCAGATCAACATAGTATTGAATAGAACTTTATACGGTCATCATCAAGTGGTTCTCTGCCATAAACCAGAAGGCCGCAACATTGGCAATGTGGCACATGGGCCTTCGGCGTCTGCACGCAAGCCTGGCGTGCGAAAATCGATAAAGCAGCCGGGTCGCGGGGGAGATTCTCGAGCACAAGCAGATGTTTCGGTTCTGGAAGTTTGAACAAACCCTAAACCCTCAACCCTTTTGAGCAACGGACTTTGGAGAAGTTGCATGTTTGCCGGCAGCCTCCAAAGTCCGTTGCTCAAAGCCCTCAACCCTAAACCCTAAACCCTAAACCCTAAACCCTAAACCTTAAACCTTAAACTTGTTTGGGAGGCTTGGGAGTGAACCTTAGGAGGCCCAGGGAAAGGGTGGCTCGAGGGCGAGGGTTGCCCAGAGTATGTCTCCATGTTCAGACCTTGTGAGCCCCTACCCTTTGCTGTTCAAAGACCCTACGGCAGCTGCTATGTACTGTGTGTAAAGGAAGATTGGCTTGCACAGCCTACACTCTGAACTCGAGAGGGAAAAAGAGAGAGAGAGAGAGAGAGCGAGATGCAGGAGCAGAGTGGCCGAGGAATCAAAAAGAGCTAGCCCGTGCCCCAGACATAGACTGCCATTGGCGAAGCCTCCTCGTCACTGCTGTTCTGGCTGGCGATTTCTTCTCTGTCCTGGCACAATCTTAGGGGGAAGCAACGCGAATAAGCCGAGCACGGCTACCTTCCGGACCGCCAAATGCTGCAAATCCTTGTTCCTGGTACCACAACTTCAAAAGGCTTCTGCCGAATGGTCAGGAAGTGGGCTTCCGAACGAATAAGCTGCAACATGATGGCACCATGTTAGTGTTTGTGTGCTAGGGCACGTTTGCTCAACCTTCATCAAGAGAACCGGGGAATAGGGTACCTTCTGTGAGGCTTAGGGTTTAGGGTCCTGAGGTCTAGCAGCAGACCTAGCTGACCACCCAAAACGGTCCTGTTCTAGAAAATGGCCCCTGTTTTGGGCACCCTGAGAGGGTTTAGGGTTCAGGGTTAGGAGCACCTCCACTAATGAAGAATTTATGCCCCAAATGGGGTTTAGGGCCTAGGGTTTAGGGTTTGGTCGCTCACTCTCACACAAGGCAGGCAAGGTCCGTTGGTCTGCGTGTTTAGGGGTTTAGAGTTTAGGGGGTAGGGTTTCGGGTGTGCCTCGGCCGCGCACGTCTGCGTTGCCTCGCCGGCCTGGGGGCTAGAAAGCGTTCCAATGTAGTTACGATTGGTCAAAGCCCTTGGGTGAGGAACTCGGAGGAACCCAGGGTAAAGGATGCAGTAAGGACTAAGGACTAAGGACTAAGGAGTAAGGAGTAAGAGCCAGCAAGAAAGAAAGAACAAGATGAGAGGTGAGTAGTACTCAGGAATTTGTAAGTAGCAACTAGTAGCCCGTAACTACCTTTTCGTGACTACTACTTAGTCATGCACCGTCGCAATTCGAATTCACACAATGAGTCAGGATGAACTAACAACTACTGGTACTAGTATGAGCACTGGTTGAGTGCAAAATAAGACAAAAACGATACCCTAAACCCTAAGCCCTAAGCCCTAAGCCCTAAACCCTAAACCCTAAACCCTAAACCCTAAGCCCTAAACGCTAAACCGATAGCATGGGGTAAAGATACTAGGATGGCCCTCAAAAACCCTCTGAACAATATTCGTGGATATGAGCCTCTGAAACCCAATAAGGGAAAATAACACATGTCCCAAGGGCCTAACCCTAAACCCTAAACCCTAAACCCTAAACCCTAAACCCTAAACCCTAAACCCTAAACCCTAAACCCTAAACCCTAAACCCTTGGAGCCTGCACGGCGTCAACGTCGAGACTCTGGCTCTCCGCCCGGTGCCGCAACCTTTGGCTCATTGGAAGAAGGGGTCCCCTTTTCAATTCAGGTACCCTTAGTTTAGGGTTTAGGGTTTAGGGTTTAGGGTTTAGGGTTCTAAACCCCTAAACCCCTAATGACCCCTAAACCCCTAAACCCCTAACCGAAACCCCTAAACCCCCTAAACCCCTAAGCCCCTACACCCCAAACCGCGAAACCCTAACCCCAAAACCCTAAACCCCAACCCCAAAACCCTGAATTACGAAACCCTCAACCCTAGAAACTCAAAGCCCCCCTCCAACAACCGAAGCACCCCCGGCGCTCCCTGGGGATTCCGGCAATCCCGAGTCCAAGAGATCCACTGGGGCCTCGGTCGCCAGAGCGGGGTTTAGGGTTTAGGGTTTAGGGTTTAGGGTTTAGGGTTTAGGGTTTAGGGTTTAGGGTTTAGGGTTTAGGGTTTAGGGTTTAGGGTTTAGGGTTCACAAGAAGGCAAAGATTCAGTCGGATGGGTTCGTCTCGGTTTCATGTCCGCTCTGATCCATCCCATCACCCAGTGCCCACCCATTTTAAACGCAAGTACCCACGCATTATGAGGTGTTTAGGGTTAAGGGTTTCCGAAAAAAGGAACCCCTAATATAAACCCCAAAGGGCACCTCTAATTTAGGAAACCCCCATATCCGTAGAACCACTTACAGCCAGAGATGTCCGAGCCAACATGCCTCCCTAGTTGTCCAAAAAACCTGTGGGAATTTAAAAGTTAACCTTTGCGATTATTGCCTACTCTACTACCAGGTCTCTACAAGGTGTTTTTCTGGGTTTCGGGTTTGGGGTCTGGGGGCGTTTCGGACTTAGGGCGTTCTGGGGCATACGGTTTTGGGCTTTAGGGCGAATTTAGGTCGTTTAGGGTTTAGGCCGCTCAGGGCTTGGGGCGTTTCTCGCGTTTTGGGGCTAGGGCTTCGATGAACCACGCAAAGACGCAAAGCCCAGGATGCTCCGTCGAGCTCGAGCCCCAGCTCCAAAATCTACCGAGTTGGGCTTAGGGTTTTGTATGTATAGGGTTTAGGGTATAGGGTTCAGGGTTCAGGGTTTAGGGCCGAGTGTTTTAGGGTTCAGGGTTTAGGGCTTAGGGTTCAGGGTTAGGGTTTAAAAGGTTGAGCTTTTGTATGCTATTGTGATCTGGGGTGTAGGGGGGCCCTGGGACCTCACAGCCATTACCACGTAGTCATGCCCCGTTTTTCCAGTCGCAGACGCTGCATACGAAGCGTTTTTGCCACTCACTTCAAAGCCTTCGGGAGGATTCCGCCTGAGGGCCGAGACAACCCCGAGGGCGATTGAGCCACGAAAGAAAACCCCCCCCAGGTTTGCCGATCAACAACCACCTGCAAAATGGAGGGTCTACGAAAATCAGGGACCCCTCATAGAGAGACCCCAAATAGTAGGATTTCCTTGTAATAAAAGGGCGCCAGCAAAGGTACATCTCGGAAACCCCCACATGAGTGTGTTCGGAGCCAGAGGTACAACATGGTAACATCATGGCGGGGCCTAAGCTCACCCCAGCTGTATTCCTTTTCTATCACAGCAGAGAAATTGCCTGTCATGAACCAGTTCAGCTGAGTTAAGGTTTAGGGCTGGCTTATGGTTTAGGGTTTAGGGTTTAGGCTTTAGGGTTTAGGGTTAGACGTGCTGCTTGGAGCTGCTGAGGGTCTGCTAGCCGCTGGCGCGAGCTTAAAGCTTCGACTCTCACAAACGGTGAGGATCTCGAGTTTCGACTTTAGGGGGGGTGTTGGGGCTAAGGCGCTTCGTGTTGTGATGGACTTGTCTGCAGGAGCCAAGATTCTGGTCTCAGTCAGCGACTCCCTGGAAGCACCATAAGGAACCATCCTCAGTGCAGAACACAGGCCACACACACAGACAAACACGAACGCGCTCGCGCACACACTCCCTTCCTTCCTTCCCTCCCCTCCTTCCTTCCTTCCCTCCCTCCTTCCTTCTTTCCTTCTGTCCACAGGCAACTAACCCCCAGTGTGTCGCGCCGAGGCTTGCGCTCCCCTAAGCGGACATACTCACCAAAAATGCTGGACGCGCGTGGGTCTGCAAGGAAGCCTGAGAGCAGCCAAGCAGCTCGCGCATGTTCAAGCCCGCAGAAAGCATCAGAATCATGAACGTTACGACCTTGGGATGTTGGGATGCCGCCCCCCCCCCCCCCCCCCGATACTAACAGCACCTTAATGGGGATTATAGTGCCCCCAATTCTAATCTGGATTAAGGACTGTTAGTATAACGGGGAACATCCCAGTTGGGATGTGTCGTGTAGGCGGGAGGTGTCATGCTTCTGGATCTTATACAGGCTGGATGGTTGGGGGCACGTGCCATTGCAAGTTGCTTGTCCTTCTCTCTCCTCCAATCATCTTCCTCTCTTCCTTGTCCCTAAACCCTAAACCCTAAACCCGAAACCCTAAACCCTAAACCCTCTTGAAATGGTGTCCATGGCAAGTACCAGAGATCTCCGAACTCCGACTGACCTTCAAAACATGCCCAAACTATTTCCAAAAGAGGGGGTTGCCCCTTCCCAAATGTAGAGTTAGACCCTAAACCCTATACCCTAAAAACCCTAAACCCCAAACCCGAAACCCTAAACCCTCCCCCCGTCCCCCCCCCCCCCCCCCCCCCCCCCCTCCCCCCAAAAAAAACAACATCGCGAGACAGGCAGCTCGTAGGACCGGGTGGGCATCCTGCAGCCTAGAAAGAGCGCGTCGTATGCGAGACATTCTAAGTGTAGGGTTATAGGGTTTAGGGGTTTTTTAAGGGTTTAGGGTTTAGGGTTTGGGGTTAGGGTTTGTAGGGTTTAGGGGTTGTAGGGTTTAGTGTTTAGGGTTGAGGGTTTAGGGGTTGCAGGGTTTGGGGGGTTTAGGTTTTTCAGGGGTTGTAGGGTTTATAGGGTTTAGGGTTTATAGGGTTTAGGGTTTCTAGGGAGTAGGGGTTGTAGGGTTTTGGGGGGGTTCAGGGTTCTTGGGGCTCTTGGCGTTGAGGGTTTTTGGGCTTCTGGGGACGCTATTGTAGGGTTTTTACAGCTTAGGTTCTCGACCGGCTTTCCGACGTGCCTCAAGCTTTCTGGAAACTTCCCCTAAACCCTAAACCCTAAACCCTAAACCCTAAACCCTAAACCCTAAACCCTAAACCCTAAACCCTAAACCCTAAACCCTAAACCCTAAACCCCAACCCTAAACCCTAAACCCTAAACCCTGAACCCTGAACCCTAAACCCCAAACCCTTAACCCTAAACCAGGACAGCAGGAGCAGGTCTCAACACTCAGCGCGCACTGTGCCCTTCTGCCTCATGCCTTGATGCACATGGCACGAACAGCTCCAAGATTCATGCTGGGACATGCTGGGACAGCCCATGCAAAATCCTTGAACTCATCGAACATCAACACGTCACTAAGGCCAAGGCAGAAGCTCGGAGATGAGCCACAAAGAGTTTGCGCACCTCAGGGTCGCAGGATTCACTTCTCTGAACTCCCCAAAAACTTCGTGGCAGCCGAAAGCCCTGGAGCTTGGGAGAAGTGGAAGGCAAGTGACGTCTAGGGCCTGTGGCGGGCACGAGTTCTCATTCGAGGAGAAGGCGCGACTTCAGCTCCTTTAAACCCTAAACCCTATAAGCCCTAAACCCTAAACCTAAACCCTAAACCTTCAACCTAAACCCTTAACCCGAAACCCGAAAAGACATGTTCTCCATGACTGCACGACTTGAGGTGCTCAAAGGCCATTTGGGGGGGGGTTTCCGAACCAGTCTGGGGGCTCCCTTTCTAGCAGATTCGATTCTAATTTAGGGTATTCAAGGGGTGCCGCTATTTTGGGTCCCCTTCAGGCAATCCTACTGAATTTGGGGAAAAGAAGGGGTACCCCTACATG
This sequence comes from Symbiodinium natans, assembly GCA_905221605.1. Lineage (NCBI taxonomy): Eukaryota > Dinophyceae > Suessiales > Symbiodiniaceae > Symbiodinium > Symbiodinium natans. Next base: position 6,874 of record CAJNDS010002170.1, on the reverse strand, counting down.
CTGGGGGAAAGACCCATTCCTTTGGGTTACCCTCAAGCACCCACTCCCCCTAAACCCTAAACCCTAAACCCTAAACCCTAAGCCCTAAACCCTCAACCCTAAACCCTAAACCCTAAACCCTTAACCCTAAGCCCTAAACCCTAAACCCTTAGCCCTAAACAGGTCAAGGGGCAGCCACGTGATCTCCGCCACAAAGAGGCCGCCTCGGCTTCAAGTGCCCTACAGTGCGCCTTCCTTTAGGGTTTAGGGTTTAGGGTTTAGGGTTTAGGGTTTAGGGTTTAGGGTTTAGGGTTTAGGGTTTAGGGTTTAGGGATCTTCTGTAGGATGGCTCTTAGAACCCTCTGAAAATCCGCCGACCCGAGCTTTGAGCGGGGGAGGCGCTAGTGAAGACCCATAGTCTTGCCCCCCCCCGCCCCCCCCGCCCCCCCCGCCCCCCCCCGCTCCCCTCGCCCTTCCCACCCCACTCCTGCCCACCCCTCCCGCTGCCTTGCTGTTAGAATGGAGTGTTTTCAAGGGCTCCAGTGCATGCCCGAACCCTCCCTTTGCTGCCCCCGCCCCCCCCGCCCCCCCCGCTGCCCCCGCTCCCCCCGCCCTTCCCACCCCCGCCGACCCCCTCCACTGCCTTGCTGTCAAACTGGCGTGTTTTAAGGGCTCCAGTGCATGCCCCACTCCTGCCCACCCCTCCCGCTGCCTTGCTGTTAGAATGGAGTGTTTTAAGGGCTCCAGTGCATGCTCGAGCCCTCCCTTCGCTGCTCCCGCCCCCCCCCGCCCCCCCCCCCCGCCCCCCCCCCCCGCCGACCCCCTCCGCTGCCTTGCTGTCAGACTGGCGTGTTTTAAGGGGTTTAGTGCATGCCCCACTCCTGCCCACCCCTCCCGCTGCCTTGCTGTTAGAATGGAGTGTTTTTAAGGGCTCCAGTGCATGCCCGAGCCCTCCCTTCGCTGCCCCCGCCCCCCCCGCTCCCCCCGCTCCCCTCGCCCTTCCCACCCCTGCTGTTAGAATGGAGTGTTTTCAAGGGCTCCAGTGCATGCCCGAACCCTCCCTTCGCTGCCCCCGCCCCCCCCGCCCCCCCGCTGCCCCCGCTCCCCCCGCCCTTCCCACCCCCGCCGACCCCCTCCACTGCCTTGCTGTCAAACTGGCGTGTGTAAAGGGCTCCAGTGCATGCCCCACTCCTGCCCACCCCTCCCGCTGCCTTGCGTTTTAAGGGTTTCAGTGTCCGCCGACCCGAGCTTTGAGCGGGGGAGGCGCTAGTGAAGACCCATAGTCTTGCCCCCCCCCCCCCCCCCCCCCCCCCCCCCCCCCCCCCCCCCCCCCCGCCCCCCCCGCCCCCCCCCGCTCCCCTCGCCCTTCCCACCCCACTCCTGCCCACCCCTCCCGCTGCCTTGCTGTTAGAATGGAGTGTTTTCAAGGGCTCCAGTGCATGCCCGAACCCTCCCTTTGCTGCCCCCCGCCCCCCCCGCTGCCCCCGCTCCCCCCGCCCTTCCCACCCCCGCCGACCCCCTCCACTGCCTTGCTGTCAAACTGGCGTGTTTTAAGGGCTCCAGTGCATGCCCCACTCCTGCCCACCCCTCCCGCTGCCTTGCTGTTAGAATGGAGTGTTTTAAGGGCTCCAGTGCATGCCCGAACCCTCCCTTCGCTGCCCCCCCCCCCCCCCCCCCCCCCCCCCCCCCCCCCCCCCCCCCCCCCCCCCCCCCCCCCCGCCGACCCCCTCCGCTGCCTTGCTGTCAGACTGGCGTGTTTTAAGGGGTTTAGTGCATGCCCCACTCCTGCCCACCCCTCCCGCTGCCTTGCTGTTAGAATGGAGTGCTTTTAAGGGCTCCAGTGCATGCCCGAGCCCTCCCTTCGCTGCCCCGCCCCCCCCGCCCCCCCCGCTCCCCCCGCTCCCCTCGCCCTTCCCACCCCTGCTGTTAGAATGGAGTGTTTTCAAGCGCTCCAGTCCATGCCCGAACCCTCCCTTCGCTGCCCCCGCCCCCCCCGCCCCCCCCTGCCCCCGCTCCCCCCGCCCTTCCCACCCCCGCCGACCCCCTCCACTGCCTTGCTGTCAAACTGGCGTGTGTAAAGGGCTCCAGTGCATGCCCCACTCCTGCCCACCCCTCCCGCTGCCTTGCGTTTTAAGGGTTTCAGTGTCCGCCGACCCGAGCTTTGAGCGGGGGAGGCGCTAGTGAAGACCCATAGTCTTGCCCCCCCCCCCCCCCCCCCCCCCCCCCCCCCCCCCCCCCCCCCCCCCCCCCCCCCCCCCCCCCCCCCCCCCCGCCGACCCCCTCCGCTGCCTTGCTGTCAGATTGGCGTGTTTTAAGGGGTTTAGTGCATGCCCCACTCCTGCCCACCCCTCCCGCTGCCTTGCTGTTAGAATGGAGTGTTTTTAAGGGCTCCAGTGCATGCCCGAGCCCTCCCTTCGCTGCCCCCGCCCCCCCCGCTCCCCCCGCTCCCCCCGCCCTTCCCACCCCTGCTGTTAGAATGAGTGTTTTCAAGGGCTCCAGTGCATGCCCGAACCCTCCCTTCGCTGCCCCTGCCCCCCCCGCTTGCCTTGCTGCCCCCCCCCGCTCCCCCCGCTCCCCCCGCCCTTCCCACCCCCCCTCCCGCTCCCCCCCCCCGCTCCCCTCGCCCTTCCCACCCCACTCCTGCCCACCCCTCCCGCTGCCTTGCTGTTAGAATGGAGTGTTTTCAAGGGCTCCAGTGCATGCCTGAACCCTCCCTTTGCTGCCCCCGCCCCCCCCGCCCCCCCCGCTGCCCCCGCTCCCCCCGCCCTTCCCACCCCCGCCGACCCCCTCCACTGCCTTGCTGTCAAACTGGCGTGTTTTAAGGGCTCCAGTGCATGCCCCACTCCTGCCCACCCCTCCCGCTGCCTTGCTGTTAGAATGGAGTGTTTTAAGGGCTCCAGTGCATGCTCGAGCCCTCCCTTCGCTGCCCCCGCCCCCCCCGCCCCCCCCGCTCCCCCCGCCCCCACCCCCCGCCGACCCCCTCCGCTGCCTTGCTGTCAGACTGGCGTGTTTTTTGGGGGTTTAGTGCATGCCCCACTCCTGCCCACCCCTCCCGCTGCCTTGCTGTTGAATGGAGTGTTTTTAAGGGCTCCAGTGCATGCCCGAGCCCGCCCTTCGCTGCCCCCGCCCCCCCCGCCCCCCCCGCTCCCCCCGCTCCCCCCGCCCTTCCCACCCCCCCTCCCGCTGCCTTGCTCCCCTCCTTGAGAATGGAGTGTTTTCAAGGGCTCCAGTCCATGCCCCAGCCCTCCCTTCGCTGCCCCCGCCCCCCCCGCCCCCCCCGCTGCCCCCGCTCCCCCCGCCCTTCCCACCCCCGCCGACCCCCTCCGCTGCCTTGCTGTCAAACTGGCGTGTTTTAAGGGCTCCAGTGCATGCCCCACTCCTGCCCACCCCTCCCGCTGCCTTGCTGTTAGAATGGAGTGTTTTAAGGGCTCCAGTGCATGCCCGAGCCCTCCCTTCGCTGCCCCCGCCCCCCCCGCCCCCCCCGCTCCCCCCCCCGACCCCCTCCGCTGCCTTGCTGTCAGACTGGCGTGTTTTAAGGGGTTTAGTGCCCCACTCCTGCCCACCCTTTCCGCTGCCTTGCTGTTAGAATGGAGTGTTTTTAAGGGCTCCAGTGCATGCCCGAGCCCTCCCTTCGCTGCCCCCGCCCCCCCCGCCCCCCCCGCCCCCCCCGCTCCCCCCGCTCCCCCCGCCCTTCCCACCCCCGCCGAGCCCTCCCTTCGCTGCCCCCTCCGCTGCCTTGCTGTCTGGCGTGTTTTAAGGGCTCCAGTGCATGCCCCACTCCTGCCCACCCCTCCCGCTGCCTTGCTGTTAGAATGAAGTGTTTTTAAGGGCTCCAGTGCATGCCCAAGCCCTGCCCCCGCCCCCCCCGCCCCCCCCGCCCCCCCCGCTCCCCCGCTCCCCCCGCCCTTCCCACCCCCGCCGACCCCCTCCGCTGCCTTGCTGTCACACTGGCGTGTTTTAAGGGCTCCAGTGCATGCCCCACTCCTGCCCACCCCTTCCGCTGCCTTGCTGCTTGCTGTTAGAATGAAGTGTTTTTAAGGGCTCCAGTGCATGCCCGAGCCCTCCCTTCGCTGCCCCCGCCCCCCCCCCGCCCCCCCCGCCCCCCCCGCTCCCCCCGCTCCCCCCGCCCTTCTCACCCCCGCCGACCCCCTCCGCTGCCTGCTGTCAGACTGGCGTGTTTTAAGGGCTCCAGTGCATGCCCCACTCCTGCCCACCCCTCCCGCTGCCTTGCTGTTAGAATGGAGTGTTTTCAGACTGGCGTGTTTTAATGGCTCCAGCGCATGCCCCACTCCTGCCCACCCCTCCCGCTGCCTTGCTGTTAGAATGGAGTGTTTTTAAGGGCTTAAGTGCATGCCCGAGCCCTCCCTTCGCTGCCCCCGCCCCCCCCGCCCCCCCCGCTCCCCCCGGTCCCCCGGCCCTTCCCACCCCCGCCGAGCGGCCTTGCTGTCAGACTGGCGTGTTTTAAGGGCTCCGGTGCATGCCCCACCCCGCCCACCCCTCCCGCTGCCTTGGGCTCCAGTGCATGCCCGAGCCCTCCCTTCGCTGCCCCCGCCCCCCCCCGGGCCCCTGCCCTTCCCACCCCCGCCGACCCCCTCCGCTGCCTTGCTGTCAGACTGGCGTGTTTTAAGGGGTTTAGTGCATGCCCCACTCCTGCCCACCCCTCCCGCTGCCTTGCTGTTAGAATGGAGTGTTTTTAAGGGCTCCAGTGCATGCCCGAGCCCTCCCTTCGCTGCCCCCCGCCCCCCCCGCCCCCCCCGCTCCCCCCGCTCCCCCCGCTTTTCCCGCCTCCCCTGCCCTTCCCCCCCCCGCCGACCCCCTCCGCTGCCTTGCTGTCAGACTGGCGTGTTTTAAGGGGTTTAGTGCATGCCCCACTCCTGCCCACCCCTCCCGCTGCCTTGCTGTTAGAATGGAGTGTTTTCAAGGGCTCCAGTCCATGCCCGAGCCCTCCCTTCGCTGCCCCCGCCCCCCCCGCCCCCCCCGCTGCCCCCGCTCCCCCCGCCCTTCCCACCCCCGCCGACCCCCTCCGCTGCCTTGCTGTCAAACTGGCGTGTTTTAAGGGCTCCAGTGCATGCCCCACTCCTGCCCACCCCTCCCGCTGCCTTGCTGTTAGAATGGAGTGTTTTAAGGGCTCCAGTGCATGCCCGAGCCCTCCCTTCGCTGCCCCCGCCCCCCCCGCCCCCCCCGCTCCCCCCCCCCCGCCGACCCCCTCCGCTGCCTTGCTGTCAGACTGGCGTGTTTTAAGGGGTTTAGTGCCCCACTCCTGCCCACCCCTCCCGCTGCCTTGCTGTTAGAATGGAGTGTTTTTAAGGGCTCCAGTGCATGCCCGAGCCCTCCCTTCGCTGCCCCCGCCCCCCCCGCCCCCGTGGGTGGCTTAAATAGGGTTTATTTGGAAGCTGAGAGTCGTGTTTTTGTGTGGTAGATACAAAGGAAAGGGCATAAGAAAGTAGCGAAAGGAGCTCCTCAATTCCCTTCCTTATCTCCTATCCTCTTTTCTTTACAGGAGAATACAGGAAAAGGGCCTCCATTCCCCTCTTGTTCTTCCTTTCTTGTGTTTTTGTCATTTAAAGGGGAACAGGAGAAGAGAAGGGAAAGAGAAGGAGAGAGGAGAGATAAAAGGAACACAATTTTAATGGGAAGAGCCAAGAAAAGAATAGAAGAGAGATGAACAAAGAAGATGGAGAGACAAAACAAGGCGCAAAGAAGATTGCACTCTTCTTTATCTATCCTCTCTCCCTTCCCTCTCCCTTCCCTCTTTCTTTTCGAAACAGAAAAACTAAAAAGGAAGAACTTGAAAAGGAGAAGGGTAAGGAAAAGAGCAGAAGAGACAGGCCGAAAAGAGGGATATGATGAAGTATGGGCAAGGTCCACGCGCAAGGAGTCACCCTCTGCTTACCCTTCCACTGCTTTATCATACAAGTTCCTTTCTTGTGTTTTATTAGTTGAAATGTAACAGAAGGAGAGAAGGGCAAGGGAAGTGAGAGAGGAGAGACAACAAGGAGGCCATTTGAATTTTCTGGAGGGGTACTGAAAAGAAGAGAAGACACAAGAAACAAGGAGACGGATAGCACTCTTCTTTATCTATCATCTCGCCCTTCCTTGTCTCTCGCTTTTCCCTCTATAATTAAAACAAATAGGTGCCCTCTCCTCTTCAGGAAGCCCCCTTGCCCTTATTTTGCTAGCTTTCTGAAACGACAAGGAAAACAACACATAGAAAGAGAGGAAAGGGAATGAAACAATAGGCAGTGGAGCTCTTCAGTGTCTTTACCTATCTCTTTTCTTCTTTTTCTTCTTCATTCAATAAGGAAAAGAAGCTTCCTTTGGTGTGATTTTGAGATTCAAAAGAGAACAAGAGAAGGGAAGGGAGAGAGAAAGGAGAGAGGAGAGATCAAAAGGAAGCAATTTTCATGGGAAGAGCAATGAAAATCATGGAAGAGAAATGAAGACAGGAGAGGGAGGTGCAAAATCAGGCAAAGAGAAGATGGTGCTCGTTTTCTTCTTTCCTCTCTTTCTTATCTTTCCCTTTCAAGTAAAAACAAAAGGAAGAACAATGAACATGTAAAGGAACCCGTTTTCTTTTTCCGTTCGGGAACAAGGAAAAGAACAGAGGCGATAGGGCGAGAGGAGGGATTTGCTGCAGCATGGGGAGGGTCTACGGACAAGGAGCCAACCCCGCTCGCTTTCCCCATCCATTGGAAAAGAAAGGAACATGGCCTCCATTCCCCTCTTGTTCTTCCATTCTTGCGCTTTTGTCATTTAAAGGGGAACAGGAGAAGAGAAGGGAGAGAGAAGGGGAGAGGAGAGACAAAAGGATTGCATTGTTAATGGGAAGAGCAAAGAAAAGAATAGAAGAGAGATGAATAGAGAAGTGGGAGAGACAAAACAAGGCGCAGAGAAG